>JBCJKH010058278.1:2529-14270 GCA_039877255.1 Loriculus beryllinus
CACCAGGAACCTTCTAGACTGTTTTCTCTCTTCTGTATTGTATTTCCAACAGACATCTGGCAAGTCTCTCACAAGAACAAGGACTAGTTGCATGTGAGAGTTCTCCCAGCTGCTTATAGAACATTTTCTCTGCCTCTTCATCCTGGTTAGGTAGCCTATAACCACCTTATGGGGGGAGAATCCCTAATTCCTGCATGACCATTCTCAGGCTCTAGCATGGTTTCTAACACATCAATAACCTTGTGTCTTTGCTGCCACATGCCACATTTGCATGCCTCCATTGAGACAGCAGACTGAAAGACCTTACTAGCATATAGTCCCTCAAGGATTGGCATGCCATCCCCAGGCTTACCTCTAGTGAGCCTGGCTTTATCTCTTTTAAATCTAGTTTAAAGCTCTTCCAGTAAGCCTTGCAAACTCCTGTGCCAAGATCCTTTTCCCCCTTTGAAACTCCTGTCTCGTATATATGTACATCATATATAAATATATGAATACAAAGAATACATATACAGTAGCAATTATACAAATATTTGTTAATATAAGTGAGGAAGATGCTTGCATTTTATATAGCTTTTGAATTCCCAGTAGTAAGATATTTTCCCTATTTATTAGCAAGATCATCTACAGTACAGTTAACTTCATGTTACACGTTGGTGTTCAATATGGAGATAAAGTCAATTCTCCTGTGACCCTTCCTAACCTGGTCACAGAAATTTGCATAGTCACTCACAGATTGACAATTATGGCACTGCTTATGTGGCTCCAGAATCAGAGCTTTCCTAAATCAGTAACCCCTTCTATCTCAAAATTACAGTGTCTGTTATTTTAGAGTGATATTGAACCTAATAATAAATTGGAAGAGAGAACACAAGCTTTAGAAAACAAAGTATTGAGTCTAGCATTTAGTCAGTGACAGATTCTTTACTACTTGTAGTCTGGCATCGTCTGTCAAGATTTGTTTACAAGGAAAATGATTCATAGACAATCCAATCCATAGCATTAGAAACCACTTTCAAACTACAGGCTGCTGCACTCCTGAATACTTTAAGTGGACAGACACAGATACAAATAGTCTTGGCTATTTGCGTGTTTTTCTTATGGTAGTTAAGCAGAACAATTTTCCTCTTAGAGGAAACAGTTATTTTCATTAATGTCAATGTGAAATAAGTGTTATTCCTTAGACACTCTTCACCGGCTGCACAACAAAGTGCAAGCTACCAGTTCTGTCAGTTTTTACATTTGATTCTGATTTAATGCGTACAGTGGTTTCAAAGAGTATTAAAAATCTGTTGCCTTCTTCCTCTTCACTTGTTGCCCTGCTGGAGGCTTATGCTTTTCCAGTTTCCATCAGTGGTTTGTCAAGTCTTTGTAATAGGATTAAAAGCCTGGACACCTGATATCCCTGGGTGCTGCAGTTCACCCTCATAAAAGCTGTTTGCTTTAAATTGAGAGAAAATCAGGTTTTAGTGGCATAATTAATTAAATTATGCAAAGTGCTCCAGATTCAGCATAACACTTTCTGAAGCAGCAATTGGAAGCTCTACACTGCATTCAAACTGCATTTCAATTGATGCTGCACTAGGCTGACCATACAGTAGCACTTTCAAGGCTTTCAAGCACAAGAGATCCAATTTTGAAATGCAAATGCTTAATGTTGACTGCTCAAACCCCATATATGTGCCCCTGAATAGGCAATTTGGTAGCCAACTATGTATTTCATGGGTGATGCTGCTAATACGACCACTCAAAAATTGGAATGGAAGTTCCAAATGTAAGTACACATGCTTAAAACCTGGCTCACATTGTCTCACATTTACTCATCATAGACAACCTCATGCAACAAAGATGACAATACATTTTCATAATTTAAAAGGTGGATTATAGAACTCAGAGTTTTCCCCATCACCAACATTTCAGCACATGTTTTCCATAATGTGAGTTACTCTCTCCCATAATCAGCAGTTACACAATATACCATTATTCATACACTCAAGTGGGTCTGTAAAAGCCTGATGCCTGGATTATTTGTATTCATTAGTAGCACAATTAGGTAACTAAGGATGGTAATAATAAATGAATACAATTCTGGACTGGAAGGTAATGCAGACAAGGAAAGGAAAATGAGGCAGAAAACTAGACTGTACAATGTCAGCTTCACAAACTCTGATCTGAACATACCAGATTCATTTTCACATCATATCTCATCTTTGCTTACTCCTTTCCCTCACTCATTCCACCTCAACTGGGATCCAGTTAGACTAAATTTTGGTTCCTACAGTGTGAGCTGAGCAGTTTAGCTCTCGTGACAGTCAACAGGGATCCAGCCAACAGTTCCTGGTGAACTATTGAGCCCACTCTGTGTGAGACACAGGCCTGTCTTTGGTCAGCTGAAGATGAATCTCTTGAGTCCAGGGACTACACTGGTGTCACCTGAGATGGCTAAAATAATTTGAGACATGTCTTATAGGGTTGGTGAGTACAACACAGCACCTGCAGAAGACCCCATGCCTATCTATCTAGAGATGTAGATCAGGCAGAATAATTGAGGGATCTAAGACAGCAGTATTATCTATGTCTAGGCCACTAGGCCAAACCTTTCCTGATTATAGGTAGGTTTTAGACATTAAAATTAGACTATTTGAGGGCCCTCAGGTCTTCCCCTTCTTTTCCTGTAGAAAACTTGGATATTTTATGGCAACCCAGAGAACAGTTTCAGCCTGTCCTTAGGCAAGCATATCCCAGCCCTGGATCAGGGATGGTTTCAGGAAGGTTTCAGGTACTATTATACAGACAAGCAGTCTGTATACCAAAAACACAAAAGAGAGGCTGAGTTTCTATTAACAACTCAAACTTCTACTTTTCTTCCTTCCCCCTTTCCCTTCTCTTCCCTTTCCTTCCCTTCCCCCTTTCTCTTTTCCCCTTTCCTCTTTCCCTTCCTTTACTTCTCTCTTTCTCTCTCTCTTTCTTCTACTGATCTTCTTTCAGTCCCCTACTCTAGCTGTTATCTTCTGTTTGATGAAACAATTTGTATCTCAGCAACAATTACAAAACAAAGCATCAATATCAGCTGTGTTGGCTCATTTTTCTGAAGTGGACTATTTGCTATCTAGGCTATTTATGTCCATTGGAAAATATGCATAATCAGTGCGCTAAAAAGTGGTAATCTTAGTAACCTGATAGGAAACCTCTTCATAAAACTTTCCAAATCAAATCCTGCTGCTTTAGGCTTTCAATTGCTACAAATTTGTGATTCCATTTTTGTATAATTCAGTCTTCTAAAATCAGCTGTAGTATTTATGAGCAATATATGAGTGTTGTGAGATTTGATAAAGAACAGACATCTACAGCTAAAGGTGCTTTTGTAAGACCTCTATGTTACTGCTACATCATTGAAAGCTAAAAACCCTTAGCCATATGTAAACAGCACCTGTCTCATCTCATTGGGACTTAAAAAAAAAAAAAAGCATTATTACCTCTTCTGAGATCACAACGTGATCAGGAGAGCAAGTACTATGACAGAGGGAAAATGTTTCCCAAGACTCCTCTGGAAGACTGCGTATTCTGCTCTAGATAAGGATTCCTCCTCCCTCACCCCCCAAAAAAGGAAACAGAAAAACACACGCACAAAAAAAAAAAGAAAATCCACAACCCTCCCAAAACCAACAAAACAGAACAAATTACACCCAACACAACAACAAAAAACAAAACGGAAATCGAAAACTTACCGTCTTACTTTCTGGTTATATGGTCATGTTTATTCTATTAAAGAGGCCATGAGCAATGTGGCCTGATAATTGAAAGCTTTTGTAAATGATAAATGCACTGTGCACTGTAAACCGGATTTGTACCCACTTTACTCACTCCTTCCACATTTATGCCCTGATAAACAAAAAACTGCAGTACAAACTGTTAATGTCAGGAAAATATTGATGTAATTCTACATACTGAATATCAGAGTATACGCTTTATCACAAATCAGAAAATACTGAATTTATATAAACTAATGAGTGAAAGAATTTTTTTACTAATCACAATGAATCTCATGGAATATATGTTTTATATTTTATACTAATCCTTCATTATGCCACCAAAAAGATTAACACAGGAAAAGCTTTTTAAAAATGCAATTTAATGAATACTGAAACTCTTCAAGAGAGGTGAAAGCACAGCAACTCAAGTTACAGGCCATATGATATTTACCTAAAAATAGATTTCCTTTTGTATCCTTTCACAAATACCTAACATGTCCTCCTTTCATAGATAATATACAGTTTATTTTTACAGTTATATGGTGTTCTAAGACTTCAATTTTGATATGCAGAAGTAAATTTTGACATAAAAAAAATAAAATATTAGATGCAGTTGTACACGCTGTACTCAGGAAAACGGTTAACTGGACAACATTTACCGTCATACATCTGGGCAAGCGTGTCAACTTTAGAGCAGAAAGCTAGAATTACAGCTAGTCTCTTAGCATAGAGACTTTAGAATACGAAGACCAACGAACTATCTGAAGACAACCAAAATCAGCAGAAAATTACATTTTTAATCTTTCAACATGATGAACACCACAAACTATTTAGTGAACATTTTGATTACATTTGTATGTACCTATTTACAAAAACGTCCCATTTAATAGATAATTATATTACTGTATATTCTCATTGCATGCAACTGTGTATATGGCTATTTTCTGTATGCTTAAGGAACAGGTGAGATGGAATACGCCCAACTGAGTAGTACAGAACTTGATGTTTAGTATATTTTCTGGGAAATACGCATTTAAGTTGTTTTAGCGTAAGATCCCCTGCTGCTTCAGTTTATAAAGAAAGCAGCTATCCTTATTCAATTTTTTGTTCTGCATAGTCAGTATAATAGGCTCAGTATAACAGGCTCTATTTTTAGTACAGTGGAAACTAAACCAGACAGATCAGAATGCTGCACAAGAAGAAAGATAAAGGTTTGAACTTCTGTGATTCAGGCCTATGGACAACTGCCTAAGCTTTGCAGAAAATATGAATTTAGATGGAAGTTTGTGCTTACGATCTACACTAGTCTGATGTAGGCAATTCTGCATGCTTTCTGACCTTTGCTACCTCTAGTCTGAGTTTTACAGCACCTAATTCTATATTAACAATGCTCATAACAAAAAAGCAAACATTGGATGGGACATCCACAACTTCTGTAGGCAACTTGTTTCAGTGTCTCACCACCCTCACAGTAAAGCACTTTTTTCAAGCCATCCCCTCCATCCTATCCCACTTCAGCTTTCTTATAGGCCCCCTTTAGGAATAAATTAATAATATAATAATAATAATAAAATAATAATAATAATAATAATAATAATAATAATAATAATAATAACAACAACAACATGTTGCTGGAAAGAGCTTTGCGCAACCTCATCTAGTGGAAGACATTCCTGTACATGGCAGGAGGCTGAAACTAGATGATCCCTTCAACTCCTAACTATTATGTGATTCTGTGATCATTCCTATTATTAAGATTCCCTTTTTCTAGCTTTTAAATGCACAGCTTCACCACTTCCATGTTATTTGAACACATATGTATATATCTGTGTGTACATCTCTACATCACCAACACACACAAACCGCACCTGTAAATACACAAATAATACAACAAATTGTCAGCTAGAAATTTATTAAAAAACATTCTCTCTCATACATTCAGATTTGTAGACAGAGCATATATGTTGACCAGCTCAAAATCCAGTATGTACAGTGTAGTGAACGATATCATTCTGTGAATCATGCTTCCTTCACTGAGGTTTAACACACGTCTTATCTGGAGTTAGCTGAAGACTAAGAATCATTATTACAGCTAAACTGTTATTCGGTACTTTGTTATGCTACAGCACCTTCATTGGGACCTTAAGTCTTTAGGTTTCTTTTCCCTATTTCCATGTCCCAAGATAGATGACCATGCCATCCTTTAAGTAAAAGAAGGAAATCCTATCTATCTAAGAGGTCATGGACCCCAAGTCCTTCTGAACTGCTGAAACTGCTCTTACAAATGATTTATTATTTTCTCAGGATGCTGATGAAAAAAAATGACAACTAGTATGACTAGCAACAGTAATAATATGTGATAGAGCAGGTGGACAGTTCTGGTCCCACAGGGTGACAGTCTGAAAATTACTGTAAGAAACAATACACAGGCAACAGACTACAAGTAATTTCAATCAATAAGGAAGACTTATATATAAATGCATATCAATTATAAGTGCTTCTCACAATTACTGCTCTTTATGTGGAAAGGATCATTTTTTCTTTCAGATTTAGTCTACCAATATTATCCTATTTATTTACATATTGATACCCTACTCCATTTACAACTGCTGCCATTTTTCTGACTGGAGCCTTACAAATATGATCAAAGGTAAAATCTTAATGCAAAAGCAGCCTAAAGTATGAAATTGGATTAAAATGGTAGGAATATGAAAATGGCATGTCTTAAACAGTAAATTTCTTAGGTATTTTCTTGGATTTTTATGATCGGGGGTAACTACTACCTAAATAATTTGGTGTGGCTTTCGCTTTTAGAATGAAAACATCACTATCTTTATGTTATCTTTCTTTAATTCTGAAGAGGTCTGGACCACTGTTACCAACAGCCATCTTTAGTGGCAAAAATTTTCACCTACTGTGAAAGAGATAAAAGAGCCAAGCTAAGGTCTATTGTCATGAAATGATAGCATGTTATGATAACTTATTCAATACCGGCTTTTGAGTTGTCTTTTCCCCCCACCCCACCCACCTTTTTTAATATTAAATTCTAGGACATGAAAGGTCTTCTTAGCTATTATACCAAGATTTAGTACTCTAAAGTATATGAACCCCACATGAATTTATAGATATTATAGTCATTCTAGTATTTTATATCAAACCAATTTCTGAAGAATACACACATCTTTTAATTGTACTTTAAACAATATTTCTGTCTGAGACAAAATTCCTAGCAAGGAATTTGCATGTAGATCCATCTCACCAAGTGAAAATCAGGATGGTATACTTTTTCAGTGGTCAAAAAAAGACATAAGCACATGTCTTATAATGTTTCTTAACTCTATCAATCTTTCTTAAGCTGGTCACAGATGAGGGGTAGTACATGACAGGAGAGGTAATAGGTACATCCATAGACAAAGAAGTGCTTTTCCTTCACCTGCCTTGACTCAGTTATTAATGATATTCTTCAGGTCAGAACGTTGGGTACCTTTTACAAAGAAAACCTCTGTTCCCATGTCTGTTGCTTTCTGGACAAGTTTCTTTACTATTGTGTAAGTGATGGTTCTTACATAATAATAAACTGGGCTAGGTGGCTTCTCAGCAGCCTGTTTGGTCCGCTGAACACCACATCAATTTAGATGTTTCTGGGTGTAAAGTCCCTGTCATGGTTTAAACCCAGCTGGTAACTTAGCACCACACAGCTCACACATCCTTTTTCCCCCCCTCCCCAGGGTGGGATGGGGATGAGAATCAAGAGTGTAAACCTTGTAGATTGAGATAATAACAGTTTAATAACTAACATAAAGTAAAATATATTGATAATAGAAAGAATACCACCAATAAAAATAATAGTAATAAAAGGAAATAACAAGAGAAGAAATGAAAGCTCAGAAAACACAAGTGATACACAATATAACTGCTCATCACCTGCTGACTGATACCCAGCCAGATCCAAGCAGTGATTTGACCCTTCCTAGTAACTCCCATCAATTTACATACCAAGCATGATGTGCCATGGTATGGAATATCCTTTTGGCTAGTTTGGGTCGGGTGTCCTTTCTCTGCTCCCTCTCAGCTTCTTGTGCCCCTCCCCACTGCAGAGCATGGGAAACTAAAGAGTCCTTGATCAGGGTAAGTGCTACTTGGCAACAACTAAAACATTCGTGTGTTATCAGCATTTTTCTCAGTCTAAAGCCAAAACACGGCACTGCACCAGCTATTAGGAAGAAAAAATAACTGTTACAGCTGAAATCAGGACAGTCCCTCAGATTTAAACCCTACAAACACAGACATGTTATTATGCATTAGCATTTTACATTGTCCAGCTCAGCTATTTGTAGATCATCACTCATCCTAAATTTCCTGAAATCACATGAAATCATCTCAGCTGGTTGTCTGGATACCATTATGGTAGCAAAGCACTTGAAAGTTGCTTGAAATTGTTCTCCTATACTGGACTTGGCAGCGTGTTTTATTACATACAATCCATCATTATGTAGCATTATTACCTACAGAGAAGTTGGCTAATTTTTAGCTATCTATCTCATGTCAGATGAAAAGGATCTGGATGTAAATCTTTGACTAGTGTTTTCATTAATGCACAACGCTAGACACATTGAATGGGTTATTCTGAAACCATGAGCTTCTACCAAGAATGTTCTCTTGGTATAACTCGAAGAACCATGGTGCTGTCCTTTTAACAGCAGGTGAGCATGTTATCTCATGTTCCTGTTACGATATTAAGAAAAGGGTTCCAGGTCTGTACTTTGATAAAAATGTCAGACAAAGCAGACTGCCAAATATCTTTTAAGAGTTGCTGGGGCAGTTTCATATTTAGCGACTGTTATTCTGGGATTATCACTAATAAATAAAAAATACCAGGTCATCATAACCACTATGTCTTGTCCACCTTCAGCACAGTCCAATCTCCACTTAGTCTGTCATATCACAAAGAGAAACCACAACAGATGCTCCTAAAGTACTGGACTGCAAACCCATGTTTTTCTTAAAAAACTAAACTAATCTGAGAATGCTTTCAGGAATGTCCTTTCAGTGCTTCTCAGTGGGGCCTAAGCAGTCTCTTCCTCTCTCAGACACAATTAATATGTATGTGCAAAGAAGAAAAAATTGTGCATAATGCGTGTCAAACTTATTACTTTTGCATACAGGAAAATACATGTAAGCTGATCCTTTATAACACATGCTTCTTAAGTACAGAAAAGCAACCAAGTTGATGTTAGATTGCAAATTCTTTAGGCAAAGACCTTAAATTAAAAAACTTGACAAGGGCCAGAAGTTTTCCTGATACTTGAGGAAAAATTATATAAATTGTGTTTGCATTTCCAAATTCTAAAACTTTTTTTTATTCTAACTTAAGATTCTTGGGTCTTGAAAATGAATCATAGAATCATAGAATGGTTTGGGTTGTTAAAGGGCCTTAAGATCATAGAGTTCCAACCCCCAAGTCATGGGCAGATACATCTCATGCTAGACAGTGTCATCCAAGGCTCCATACATCCTGGCCTTGAACACTGACAGGGATGGAGCATTTACCACTTCTTCAGGCAACCCATTCCAGTGCCTCACCACCCTCACAGTAAAGAACTTCTTCCTTACGTCTAACTTGAACTTCCACTGTTCAAGTTTGAACCTACTAGCCCTTGTCCTATCACTACAGTCCCTAATGAAGAGTCCCCCCTCCAGCACCCTTATAGGCCCCCTTCAGATACTTCGAAGGCTGCTAGGAGGTCTCCCCTTGAACATTTTTTTAAAAGCTTTGGTTTCCTGAACAGTCTGTCTATTATATAATCAATATAGATTTCTGACAAAAATTAAAAAGCTGCATTTCTTACTTTTAAATCATCAAGACACATATACACTGACAAACCATTAACAGGCAACAATCATTCTAAAAATCAAATCCTAGAAATTAAATTTGGCCTAAAGGCCAGAATAACTTCGAGTGGTATTTCTAGAAATTGAATTATAAGTAGTAGCACCTGACACTTGGCACAGAAATCTGGCATACAGCTTACATGCCCTTCAAGATGCAGAGTACAATAATTCCACAATTATACTTAGTAGCAGGAAAACATCTACAAATAATTTTTAAATATCTTTCCCTTTAAAAGATTAAGACTGAAATCCCATTTAAATTGAAGTTGGTGAGACCTGACTAAGACCCAAATTTCATTCTAGTTGCTCTGATGTACCAGTCTGAACACAGCTGAGTACAAAGATTCAAGTTCTAATTCAAAGTAGTGCCAAGGCATGTTAGGTCAAGGGATGCACAAATGCTAAGAATTGGCTAAAAACTTTATCATTTTGTGGTTAGCCTATCAACGGATAAAATATATTATTTAAATATGAGATAAATGATAACAGAGTATTTGTCCTGTTAAGTGACTCAGGAAACATAAAACTAAGACTACCCTTAGTTTCCACAGGGATTTCTGTGCAGTCATCAAGACTGATACTGTGTTGAAGTATCAGTACAATTTTTCAAGAAGATTACTCTAAATACAATACTTTGAAAAATTTAAAAACAACAGATAGCAAACGTCATTTCTTGCACAGCTACAAAATGCAAACTCCCAAGTGTTTTAACCTAATGAATAAATGAGGTTGTCCTTTATGTATAAAATATAGTTTGTGTTTGTTGCACAAGTTTTTTAATAATAGATGAATTTTAGGTTTGCTTCAACATATTCAATAAAGTGTGATTAATTTAGTTTTTCAAAAATGCAAACTAGACATTACTATATTACTCTGCAAAATGCACAGCTTGCAACATTATTGTCTCTGTGGGATCTTAAATTGAATTGTAAAATATGTCTTCTTTCCAGTTTGATTCATGTATAAAATTTCAGTGGATAATGTCCTTTTTTGAAGTTTCAGTGCTTTCTGCAAAGAAAAAATAACTAAAAATCATGACATAGCTTATTATAAATCACAGGAAAGTTTTATCCTTACATAATGTTCCACTTAAAAATCATATACTGATGCCACATATTATGTTCAATTCAGTGAATTAACTTTTTTTGAAGTTTCGTATTATGACAGATTATATAACGCATTTTTGACATGTTCTGTGATTTTATTGCGATATTCTAAGTAATTACCAAATCTCTTTTTCTCTAAAAAAGCTTTCCTGTGCCCTGAGAATTAATCTATGATACCATTTAACTTGGCTTTTTGAAGTAAATATCACTAGATAAAAAGCCAGCTGGTTTTGAATAATGGGATACTTGAATGAATGTATTAGTGTTTGAAAATGAGAGTACAAATCTTTTAAAAAGATTAATTTCCATAAGAAAGATAGCTCACAGATCTACAAAAGAATAAATTCAAAACATAATAAACTGGCAGAAAGAGAGGGAGATTAAAGTAAAGGCAGCAGCACCTTGTTATTGCAGCTGTTGTATAGCAATGATTCTGTATCAATTACAACATTTGGTAGGTATGGGCAGCCTCTTCAAAGGTTTCCGCATAAAGCTTGAGCCTCGAATACACAGTACACCCTAAGTAATAACTTGAGTGATTAATTTTTTTTCTTAACAGGACATAACTTTTGTTCCTAACAATTGGATCTCTGTGAAGAGGTACAAAGATGCTTCTGACTTTAATGTGAAAAGCTAACATCAGTTTTGTTTTTTATTAAAGATATGGATATGAATTTATCTTTATCATGAAAAGAGCTTGGCTTTATCACTACACACAAATGCTGACATCAGCATGTAAACTGACTTTTGTTGTCCTATAGACTTTCTTTTCAATATCCTGTTTCAAAATATGTTTTCTTGAATGGGTCTAGGATCCTGTTCACACAATTTCTTTGGTCATATATTAATGAAAACAAAGTTTGCTGATGCCACTAAGTACTGTCGGTTTGCATAAAACATATTCAAAGACTTAAGGAATTAAATCATATTGGGACAGACTTTAATGGGGGGGGGGGGGGGGGGGGGGAGGTGTTTCCTTGCTTTTTTTTTTTCT
>JBCJKH010058281.1:0-15974 GCA_039877255.1 Loriculus beryllinus
CATCCCTGGCAGTGTTCAAGGCCAGGTTGGACACAGGGGCTTGGAGCAAGCTGCTCCAGTGGAAGGGGTCCTTGCTGGATGGAGCTGAATGAGCTTTCAGGTCCCTTCCAACCCAAACCAGGCTGGGATTCTGTGATTCAACACCAGTTTACGAAAGGAAACTAAAAGCAGTGGGCCGTATTCTGCAGAGGTGGCATAAAAGTGCTTCCTGGCCATTTAAGAGGAACACATTTGGTGCTGCCTTTGCATAAACCCTTCTCATCCCTGAAAGAAAGTAAGCCAGCACAATTGGCCTGCTTTTATTACACAGGTGACACAGGCTTTCTGCAGTAATAATATATACTGTGCTGAAGCGGTAGGTGCCATTGCAGAGGGCATCTGCTGGTTGTGTGGTGCTTCAGTGTTATATGATCTCCTCTCCTTTGCGTGTAGAAGTGTCTGCAGAGGAAGGAGGAGGGGAGAGGGAATGAAATTCAATTAGCTCCAGATCACTGAATCCTTGCCAGCCCTTCTTGCATCTTCCTGGTACAATGCCAGCATGCTGCAGATAATTCTACTTGCTGAGACAAGGCTTAGCTCATATGTGTACAGGACTGTTAAAGATCTGGTGTTGAAACAGCCTTGGAGATACCTGTTTGGGGTGTCTGTTTTGGGGGTCCACAGTTTTTTTTCCCCCAATGTACCACGAACAGTTGCTAAATCACACACTGTATCTGTTCTCTTGCCTCAGAATAACCCAGTTACGTGCCTGCTCATTGTGAAGCAGCCCACATACCGTGGCTACCTGCAGTTTCAATGTTTAGCATATAGATGTTTCCAAACTGGAAAAGGGAGCAGCTGAGATTGCCATAGTGATCACGTTCCCTGTGCTTAGCCTGCCTTTTTGCTTGCTCTTATATCTCACCTCATGATGAGATATGGCCTAAAGGCCATGGAGTGGCTATCCAGGCAGAGTGCAGCCAACAGGACACATTGGGATGCTTTAAGCGGCCCTAATAGGTTTTCCTTCCATCATGTTGGTTTTATCTTTCCATCATGCTGGGATGCCCAAGGCATAACACTGTGACATCAGCCAAACAGATCCTTGCTGTTTCAGCCTCTAGCTAAGGAGCAATCACTCCTGCAGATGAGAGCTCCACTTTCAGTAACCTGGTGTTTCAAAGCACCACGTACAGGCACCTCCCCACATAGCAAGCCTTGGGGTGAATGCTTCTGTGCAGTGTTGAATATCCCCCTCCAAAACTGACAGAAGCCCTTTGGCCAGTGAAGGTATGAAGTGGAGGCACCGCCGTGTTGTATGAAGTGCTCAGCAGGGCTTGTGCTCATGTTCTAACCCGTCTCCACACAGCTGTCTGCTCCCAGGAGGCGATGACAGGGCCCTGCCAGGCTGTGATGCCTCGTTGGTACTTCGACCCTAACAAGAGAAAATGCATTCGCTTTATATATGGAGGCTGCGGAGGCAACAGGAACAATTTTGAGTCAGAGGAGTATTGTATGGCTGTGTGTAAAAAGATGAGTAAGTCCTGCCTCCCACTGGCCCTTTTGCAGCTAGCCACTGTCTGTCTGACGTTTGGTGTCTCCTCCTCCTTGCCTAGGTCAAGAGAGGACACGTGTGTAGCTTATCCTCTTGGTCCTGGTGTCTGCAGCAGTTCCTTCTGTCCTTTTGCAGCAGTCTCCTCTTGTCTCCGCTTCTCCGAGTCTTTAGGGTGAGCTTTCCTAGGGAAAGCGGCTCCGGATGCATGGTGTCTGTGCTCTCCGTTGGCTTGCAGCTCTTACTAAGGGTGTAGTTGTCCTCTTCCAGATCTGTAGCAGGAATTAGGGGCTTTTCCCTCTTGGGAAAAGGCATAGCTTTCGTATTTGCTTTTATTCCAGAGGAATAAATAAAGCACTTGCTTTCCCCAATGGTGTTCCATCCATACATTTGACGAGTCCGTCCTCCTTGCACTTGGGCACTTTCTTGCTATTGTATTTTGGGAAGGTATTGGAGAAGTAGCGTAGAATTCAGATTCCCACTTTCAGCATGGTTTGAAATATGAATCATGACTCAATCCCTGTGTTTTTGAGAGCTTGAGGTTTTTGGCACCGGTTTCCAGCGGCTTTTATGTCAGATGATAAAACTACCAAAAACCATTTTAACCTCCTTATTAATCTTATTGTTGAACTCCAGCACTTCCACTTCAGCTCCCATAAAAGCCTTTTGAAAGGCTTTTTGTGTTATCTGGGGCTTGGCAGTCTGACTCCACAGCCATAATCCTGTTTACAGAATGAGCTTCATGCAAGTGCTTTAGATTGGGCTGATCTCACCGAGGCGGTGAAATAAAAGATGCGGATGTCAGGGGCTTTTTGTCTGAAACTTTGTCCTGTAACAGAGGGATTTGGGGCTGGAAAGAGGCTTCTCTGTATCCAAGCCTGGTTCAGGAATGCCATGAGCTGGCCCGGAATGTGGTACTGATTTCATGGTGTCCCTTGCACGCAACCTGTGCGATATGTTGCTGTTGTTTCAGTTATCCTTTCCCCTTTTCTTCACTCCTCTTTCCCTAGTTAGAGTCAAGGTTGGTGGATTGAGGTGCATCTAAACTGTATGCCAGGTAATTCTTCTCCTGCAGCATTCAATGACATGTTGGAGGCTTTTTCCACCCAGATAATGTGGTTCCCCTTTCTGCCCTCTCTCTGCTGAAGGGCAGCGATGGAGAGCATCCTGTTTGCCATAGATCCGTTGGGAAAGGGCTTTGGGATGTGTAGCTTCTAAAACCGAGCACAGAAACGTGGTTCAGCGTTTCCTGAACTGCGGTTTATGGAGTACAGAGCCCCCGTTGTGGAGTTTGCCTTGTTGGATTATTGGATAATGCTTGGAATTACCAGCTCTGAAATGGTGTTTCTCCCCTTGTCAAAATTGAATGTCTTAAAGATACCAGCAGTCCAGTTTATTGGATGAGCCAGCTTGTCACACTGAGCCTCCTTCTGTTGCTGTCTTGTCTAATATCATTGCCTGTTAGTCCTGCATGGTGCATCTGGTAGGGAAGGTAGGTTTGAAGTGTCAGATATTATGTGGTGTTTTGTGCAGACTTATTTTTAAGCTCCCTGATCATATTAATGGTGTCTGGAGCCAGCTTGTCAGCGAACTGCTAATGCACAAAATGTCATTTAAACTCCCCAAAGCTAATGTGAAAGGAAAGAGAGAACAAGTTCTTTGTTCTGCAGTCCAAGTCATTCTGCTGCTGGAGCTGAATAATGCTCATCCCAGAACTAACGGGAGCACCGGTTGCCGCAGTGCATTACCGTGCTTTGGGAATGATGGCACTAACTGGTGGTGTGCAGTAAATTGGCAGCTCAATGATACCAGAGTGGACTGCTGGTAGGTGGTGGTTCAGTAAACTCAGCCTGGCAGATTGTTAATGGTGCAGGAATGGAGCTTCCTCTCCCTGCCTATCCTTTGCCATCCAGGATCACGGGGTTGGGGACCGCTGCTTATCCTTACCCTCTCTTTGCAGTGCCAACTGATGATGTGGATGTCTACTTTGAAACCCCAGCTGATGACAACGAACATGCCCGCTTCCAGAAGGCAAAGGAGCAGCTGGAGGTCAGGCACCACAACCGTATGGACCGGGTGAGCATCTGGCTTTGGTCCTTTATCAACTGTGTTTGGATACATTGATGGTGGACTGGTGATGATGGACTCCGTGCACTAGCCTTTCATGTTTCTTGCAATATGGCAGTTAGATTCTCATTGCTTCAGGGTTTTGGGAGAAGGGAATCAATGGGGACACTTGGCTTGCTGCTCAGTGGGTTGAAGTGCTAGGTTTAAACCCCACTGCAGCTCTGTTTTCCTAGCCAGGCTGTACAGGGATCTGCGTGCAAAGGCAGATAAGCTCACAAAGATCAGATGTTGATTTGGGTTCTGTCTTTTCCTTGTCCAGGTGAAAAAGGAATGGGAGGAAGCAGAACACCAAGCTGTCAATCTGCCCAAGGCTGAAAGGCAGACTCTCATTCAGGTAAGAGCTGAAGGACGTAAAGAGAGAAGTTACTGGTGCTTGGCCGTCTTCTTCTCAATGGAGGTCGAAGTGTTCAAAGCCAGCAGGCAGCTGAGATGGAAGAACAGCTTTCCTGTTCTGTCAGCAGCTGCCTTGTAGAGCAGATTCGATTCAAACGCATGCTTTGTTCTTAAAGCTGGAGATGAGCTGACACTGTGCCAGCTCCTTCCCTAAACCCAGCAATAGGAAGCTGTCTCACCCCTCAAAGCACAGCGACACCAGAGCCAAATTGTAACTTCAGCCCTTTGGCCTGTTCCACACTAACCAGGGGCCTCACAACCTGGTTCAGATCGGCCCAAACTCTCTGGACACACATTTCCTGTTTGGGCAGACTTAGTGAAAACCACTTAGCCAGCAGATAAAGCTGGTTTGCTGCCAAAGTGCCAATCTTCTGCCTTATGAGGAATGTTCAGTTAGACTGCAAAGTTAATCAGGGATATTCTCAGTATGGGATTGCTGGGGGCAGGCTTTTCTGGCAGGGACAGCCATGTGATGTTCTCTCAAAGTGATATCCATCTGAAGTGACTGACCCCGCTTTGGATTTCAGCCTGGAACACAGTTTTGTCTCTAGATTTTTTAACACAAGCCACTGTTTGGAAATAGGGGCAGGTCTGAAAGTTTGTCATCATCTCTGTTGAAACATAACAACGCTTAATGGACTTTTCTGGTTCATTTGGAGATGTGGGTTATGACCTTTCTAATAGACTATGTAGAGGTTGGTCTGAAGGAGGGCTGATGAAGCATCCCCTACATGATACCTTTGTGAACCTCTGCAAGTTCAGGTTATTGCCTCTGTGCTGAAGGCATCAATCCTGTTTTCATATTGCAAGGTCAAGGGAAAGAGTTAATACCAAGTCATTAGTTCAACATAGCTGGATCTCCCAACCTGAGCTTTAGCTGCAAGGCCACATGCCTCCTTCAGACCTCTGAAATGCCTTGTGAAGGCAGTTTGGAAGGCAAATAGTCACTGTTGAATTTGCAAAGATGAAATCTGCATCAACATTTCGCAGTGCCCTCCTCCCCTGCTATGAATACCTAGGACACGCGGTGTGACAGGCTCCCTTTGTTCACAGGAGGAGTGAGAATAGGTGACCCTGATGCTTGCAGCGCCTTTCATGCACTTTTCTCTGTTGCAGCACTTCCAGGCAATGGTGAAATCCTTGGAGAAGGAGGCAGCAAGCGAGAAGCAGCAGCTGGTGGAAACTCACCTTGCTCGTGTGGAAGCGATGCTGAACGATCGCCGCCGCATCGCTTTGGAGAACTACCTGGCTGCCCTGCAGGCTGACCCACCACGGGTGAGTTTCATTGCAGGGTACAAGGTGAGAAGACTGCTTCTGGGGCTTGCCAGGGCAGAAGATGGGAGTAGGTTCTGTAAAGCTTCCTCCAGCATGGCCGTTTGTGCAGACTTAGCTGTGGTCTCCTCACTGACTCCTCCTTTCTACCTGGTTAAAAACCCACCTCTTTGTTTGGCGAGCACAATAGCTCGAACAGAGTTAACATAAAAGAAAACAGGTGTTTTCTCAAGTGCTGTGACTTGGCTCCAATGGATCTGAGCTCTTCCTCTCCTCCAATCCCACAGCCCCACCGCATCCTGCAAGCTCTGAAGCGCTATGTTCGTGCTGAGAACAAGGACCGGCTGCACACCATCCGCCACTACCAGCACGTCCTGGCAGTTGACCCAGAAAAGGCTGCACAGATGAAATCTCAGGTACAAGAACGTTTCTATCAAGGGAGGCATTGTTAGCCAGGCCTGGCTGTCAGAGGATTTGGAAGCTGTGCTTTTGCTGGGTGCTATAGCAACTCATTCTTGGTGTAGAGATCTTTGTGTCATCATATGCTGTCTGTGCGAGTTTCCTTGGTGCTTAGTGCTCAAAAAGGGAATTCTGGTGTATACAGGAATTATTGTTGGTGACAAGGACAAGTCTAGGGGTTTAAAACTAGTTTGGGAGCATTTTTATGTTTCCTTTTGTCAAACACCCATGAATTTGCTGGTCATCCTTGAAGCTGCCTCACTTCTTCCATTACCTCATGTCTATGTGTTACTTGCATCAGGCTTCTTCTTCACATGCCTGTGTTTTGGGTTTGTGGCAGTCTTTTATGCCTCTGCAGAGTTACTGCCTTGGTTCCGAAGTATAATACGTACCCCTTGCCAAGCCCTTGATCATCATTGTTGGCTATAATAGAAAACCTGTTTTTGATGAGTTTATTTTGTGTTGTTGCGATACATTTTACTCTTGAGCAGCCAGAAAGTCATTTTCTTTGTGCTGGGTAGTGCCTGTGAATATGCTGCTTCAAGTGGATGGCAAACCTGGTGGCCATTGGTACCTGTAAGAGGAGCTGCAGATATTCCACAAGTCCTTTGAATTACATCCTGGCACTTGGTTTTCACAACCCACCTTTGGAAAGGTGGAAGATGTACTGAAAGGCCTAAGTAAGAGTCAAGATAAGAATGTCTAGTTAATGTTAAACAGATGTGTTCATAAGGGTATGTCCATTCACAAGGTCAGAGAGCACTGCCTGTGTCCAGTTGCAGCTTCAGGAATGTAACCTGTGTTCCACCAGTCCCAGTTAGGGGTGGGTTTGCTGCTTTTGACTTCTCTTTGTATTGTGTAATGCATGGAAGATGTGCCAGAATAGAAAAGAATGGAGAGCTGCAAGGAGACAAAGGTGGTGGAGCTCATCCAAATGGAAAGAGAGAGGAAAAAAGTACCTCATTGCTTGGCTTTATAACCAGTGAATGGAAATATCATGGAATAACAGCAAGACAGGGACTGGAGCCTGTTACTGTCACCTCTAGTGAGGTGTAGAGTCATGTTGCAGTGATTTTTGTAGAAGCAAAGCTCACCCTTGGAGGTGTCCTGATGGTTTCCTGTTATTCCTGGGTGCTATCAGTGTACCTTCAGCCCTTGTCCCTCGGGTTATCTTGCCAAGCTGCACATCCTGGTGGTATTTACAAGGTGCTATTTGCCTTGCTGTGCGGAATAGGTGAGAGCTGTCTTCAGAGGCAGCTTAGCATAGCAAGCACAGCCCACCCTGACCCTTTGTTCTGAGCTGCTAAAGCCCAAGAGAGCCCGTGTGAGCTGTATTCTTAAGCTAAAACCTAACCAGTCCTTAATTCATTCTGAAGGCTGCAGTGTCAACAGATCGACAGGGGAGGGATGTGGGTGGGACAGTTCAATTTCCATTCCCTTTGCATTTCAGAGGCACTTTAAGCGGCCTCGATCGATTCCCTTGATTGACAAGCTGCCACATGTAAAATTAAATTGCTTTCATCCTTGCTCTTAAAGGTCAGGCACACGTCAGACTGTAAAACAGGTCCTTTCAGCTCCTTCATTTCAGCCTTAGGTTGGCCAGATACGTGGTTTTCCTTGTCTACGTGATCCCTGATTATGCAGCACCCTCTTCAGGTCAGGCTTGACTTCAGCAGCGGATGAAATACGTTGGGGAAGAGCGATTTGAGGTTGCCTGCAGTTGGAATTCATTTCTCAAATGAAGGGGGAATGCTGGTGGCAGGGAGTGGGTGTAGTGGGTGTAAGACAAATGTAATGCCACCGTTGTTCTGAAAGGCACCTTTGTTCTGCAACCAGAGTTGATAAATAATATTGTCTACTCCCTTTGTGTGTATCACTTCTAGTAGTCAGGAATGATAATCCATTTAATAAAGCACTTGCTTTCGTAGCTGCTGCAGGAAATGAATTATGACCATGTCTGGTGTGTGGGAAATACCATCTCCAGCATTTCCAATGGAGAGCTGGTTACAGCAGGAGCCTGTCACATCCTCTCTGTCTGCTCCCAGCCTTTCCCAAAATACCAAGAGGGCCATGCACAAATGACCAGTTCCAGCAGTGATGTGTTAGAGACTGTCACTCACAGAATGGGACTAGAAGGGCCTGTGTATCATTCTGTTGTCTATGATGGCAGATCCATCACCAGTAGCAGATGCTTAATGAAACAAGTGAAGGACTGGTACCAGCCGAGTGACTGACAGTCTTTGCCTCCTCCAACACGCTCTTGTACATCTGCAGGTGATGACACATCTCCATGTGATTGAGGAGAGGATGAATCAAAGCTTGTCTCTGCTCTACAAGGTGCCATATGTGGCTGAAGAAATCCAGGATGAGATTGGTGAGTGTCTCTGTGCCAGCTCAACTCATCACTGTGTTAGACAAGCTTTCATGGCAAGCTCCAAAAAGATGGCTAGCTCCTTTGAGGGGATGCCCTGAACAACAGGCTTAGGCTTAGGTACCACAGGGCAGATACTCTCAGGGTTTTAGATGCATAGAATCACAGAATGGGATTGGGTTAGAAGGGACCTTAACGCTCATCCAGTTCATGCCCATGCCACAGGCAGGGGCCCCTTGCACTAGAACAGGATGCTCCAAGCCCCTGTATCCAACCTGGCCTTGAACACTGCCAGGGATGGGGCAGCCACAGCTTCTCTGAGCATCCTCACAGGGAAGAGCTTCTGCCTAAGAGCTCAGCTCAGTCTCCCCTCTGTCAGGTTAAAGCCATTCCCCTTGGCCTGTCCCTACATCCCTTGTCCAAAGCCCCTCTCCAGGTTTCTTGTCGGCAACTTTAGGTATTGGAAGACTGTTGTAAGGTCTCCCTTGGGACTTCTCTTCTCCAGGCTGATGAAGGAAAGATGAATTCTTGCTTCAGACCTCGGAGTGACACAAGCAGGGGAAGTCAGGACAACAGCAGCAGCCTTAGTGAAGGTGCAAAGTGGCATACTCCAGTCCTTCAGCCAGGACTTTAGGATATCCCCCAGGAAAGGGGGAGCTCCTTTACTCAGCAGCAGCCTGCAACACATGTAGTAGTCCTGCTCTAATATCTCCAATCTGCCCCTGCAGGACACACATATGTACTAGGAGACCAGCTGGGAGCCATCACTGCTCATTAGCAGTT
Organism: Loriculus beryllinus; assembly: GCA_039877255.1. Lineage (NCBI taxonomy): Eukaryota > Metazoa > Chordata > Aves > Psittaciformes > Psittacidae > Loriculus > Loriculus beryllinus. The sequence continues at coordinate 8,937 of JBCJKH010058281.1, forward strand.
CCAAGTGGGATGAGCTGTATGGGAGGGTAAACCAAGAACTTCAACCACCAACACCAAAGTCCTCAAAGTTTTAGGTTCTCTTTTTCAAGGGAGGAGAAATCAGGTGCCAAAGGAAACCCTGGATCCTCCTGCCCCAGCAGGCTGTAAGAGTACTTTTTGGGTAGCACAGACACATTATATCTCTCCTGAAGGCTGTAGCTGTTTGGAGAAAAGAGGTGTTTTCTGTAGCCCTGCCCTGATGAGCAGCAGGGTGCTGCCCTGCTCTTTCATGGGCTGAGCCGTTGAGAAGATGGCCTCTAGAGACCTCACATCCCATGGGGTGATGCTGAGCAGCCTCTGAGGCTGTGGGGATAACCCCAATGGGGTCATCATCCTGGCTGTGTGCAACCAAAGGGTGTTCTACCGCTGACCCTTGCATGAGGACTGTAGGGATCATGGGGTCAGAGTGAGCCTGGGGCAAGGGCAGCAGCTCTGCTTCTGGAGTGCAAGACACAAGAGGAATAGGAGGGTGGGTGGGCTACATACTTCAAGAGCCATCTCATGGCAGAAACCAATAGCCTGGGAGAACCAGAACAAGAGGAACCAGGAATGGGAAGATGCCCTCAGCTCAACTGAGAGAAGGGGGATTCTATGTCAAGAGTGTGGATAAGACCAGCTCATCCAAGGCCAAATTGTCGCACATACCCTTTGCCCTTCAGCTTCTGCCCTTCCCTCAGCTCTGCTCATGCCCTCTGTAGGGACCCCAACATCCACAGGACCTGAAAGATGGCATTGCAGGCTCTCCACATCTCTGAAAAGCCACTTCCAACACTTCCAGCAGCTTCACCAATGGACTGAGCTCCCTGAGTAGGGCATCTGCATGTCCACACAGACATCCTCCAGTGCCTACACCCTCATTCCCAAACTCCTCTGTTCAGAAACTGTCTCTTCAGCTGCAGACTCCAGCACCATGCTGGGATGATGGAGCCCAGAAATACTGGACCAGCCATGGCATGGGGAGTCCATGTAAGCTGCCATGGGCTCCAAGGGGCAAAGCATCATCCTAAAGCACTGGAAAACTGTGATGTATGATGCAATACCTCGCTGAGCCATTCAGTAAGCAAGGCAATGTTTGTAGGCAAAGGAATATCTACTGTCAGAGCACCTATTATTTCTACTCATATTTATTATGCCAAGACTGCTACAATCTCAACATGGGGTGATACTGATGTCTGCTTGAACTGGAGGCTAATATCTTCTTCTGGAGGTGAAGAAGATACAAAAGACTAGAGGTGGGTCAGTGAAAGCTCGTCTCTCTTCCTGCCACCCCTGCCTTGTGCATTTCCTCAGACAACCTTGGCCACAGCAATACCTTCAGGGGACTATGCAGCCGAGCCAGCTCTGAAGGATGCACACCAAGGCAGACAGTCACTTGGTGTCAGCTCAACAGAAATTGGTGGAATTATGCCAGTTGGTAGCAGCCAAGAATACAGGGATGTAGACCTGGGATGGATGATGACACACGGTGGCTGTGGTCAGAGTGTTTGCCCCAGGTTCTGCTTGTGGGGCAGACCATAGCCTTGGAGGACATGGGAGGGGAAAATGGGTGTCTCTAGGTCTTTCCCACTGGGTTGCTTGGACTATACACCAGCATAGGTAATGGCCAGTGAGGGTGTGAAGTCTGTCCCTTTCTCCCTGGTGGACACAACTCTTCCTGGTAGCGGCCACCAACCAGTGCCTGCCTTTTCCCTAAGGCACTGCAGCATCACATGGGTCCTGCCGCAGGCGGCAGCACTGGTCCATGTAAACCCAATGTCACCAATTAGGCCTGAATGAGTCAAAGTTCATTTGTTCTTCCTAATGGAGAACCTGGGGCTGGTCCTTCTTCAGCATTAGGATGGTTTCCACTCATTCTGCCCGTATACACATCAGTATGATGGAAGAAGACTCGGACCTGTTCCTACTGGGCAATGAGAAGGGGCAGAGAGAGCAGCACATTTTTAGAGAGCGAGGAAGAAGCAGGGTCTGGATGCTGGAGAAGGGAGAACTGTCAACTCAGATGTTACCACCAGGCCGAAGAAGACAAAAGGGAAAAGAAAAGCCTAAAAACAAGTGCTACCAACAGCATGCCCAGAGAAGAACATCAATCCCCCTCAAGCTCCTTCAGGCACCATGGGATCTCTGCTTTGCTCCTCATTAAAGGTTTGTCATTACCGTGTTATTTTTAATACACACTTAGAGGAAAAGGCCCACACGTGCACCACACGTGCACACATGAGGGGAAACCATTGCCAAAATATACACTATAGACAGAAGAGTCTGTTCACACTATATATATGTACAGAGTCTCTGGGTGCAGTTTGGCAGTGCACAGCCGGGCTGGGGCTGAGCATGGGGTGGGATGGAATGTGTGGAAACCCCTCAGGGCTTCACACACTTCCCCTTCTTCTCCCTCCGCTGCAGTTTCCGAAGGCGGCGTGTCCAGGCGTCCCGCCACTGGATGACAAGGCTGTTCTTGTCGGCCATCAGTCCCGGCCGGTCAGTGGAGTTTTCACTGATCCCCATGACCAGGTACTTTTTGCTGATCTGGATCTTGGGGCACTTGCAGGACAGGTCTTTCAGGTGGATCCACAAGACATTGTCACCACGCTTGACCCGCTCGTCACGGCACTTGTAGACAGAGAGGATGTTGATGGTAAACTTGGCCCAGTTGGCCACCGTCTCCATTTCGAGGATGTTCACCTGGACCACTGAGGGAAAAGAGCAGGAGACATGCTTTGCCTTGCTTCCCAAAAGGAAGTTCTGGTGACAGGAACTGCCCATCACCAGCAGCCCCACCTACCTCATCTATTGCACCCTTTGGGGGACTGATATGGGGACCCCTCTCCATGGTGGGTGCTCCCCATGCACTGGAACACCTGCATCTCGCCCACCCACAGCCAGCCTGTGGCCAGTCGCCTATAGCAAAGCCCAGCATGTTCCGGCGAGGGAGGAGGTCCTTACCATAGTCCTTCTTGCAGTACTTCTTCATGTTAATCTTGTAGTTGCCCTTGGCTGGCTTGCAGTAGGAGTCACAGTCTGTGGAGGAAGAACAGAGGGTTGAGCATGGAGAGGCTTGAAGGACATGGGGTCCCGTACCACCACAAGAGAAGAAGGTGGAGTGGATGGCAGCTCACAGGGGCTGGGAACTCAAATCCCAGCACAAACACCGACACCACATCAGCCAGGAAGAGAAATCAAGTGGCTTTGGGCCCATCCTTTGGGAGCTGATTGTGTCACCTCCTGTGCTGATGGTGTCCTGCAAGATAAGTCAGCACAGGGGTAGTAGAGGGAGCCTGGGGACTCTCCTCTGGGATGCAAAAAGGGGATGGGTGGGAGAAATGTAGGTGGGCTAATGAAGGCCGTCATGCAGAGCAGGTAGGGGCCATGACCAAGGAGAGTCAACCAGAATGGCTGTGGCCCTGCAAACCTGGGCAATGTGAGAAAGAGTGGACTCAGCACCAGCCCCACCATCCACAGGGAGGAGGCCCAAAGGATGATCTGACCCCAGACCAATGGGGTCGTGATCCTCAGACCTCAGGGGACAGGGTGGTGGAAAGCATCCTCATGGGGCAGCCCCTCCAGAGACCTGTGCCTTGCCAGTGTCCCAGAAGTGAGGAAGGGGACTTGGGCCATGGGAAGCTGCTGGGTCAGGGATGTGGCTCTGCTCTGCCACTGCTCCTCCTGCCCAAGCGTTCCCTGCTCAGATGGGCTGGGGAGGCCACCATGCTGTCCACACCACAGCATCGTCTCCCGGCAATCCCAGCTTCAGGCAAGCCTCATGTCCTAAAGGAGGCTCTTTTCTGTGCATTTCTAAAGGCCTCAGATTTGCATCTCAAGCAGAGGGAGGGCAGGGAATGCCTCTTTCCTTCTCCCCAAAGGCTTTGATCCCAACAATTGCCTGAAGCAGACCTGTTCTCCTTTCTTTCTCCCTGCCATCTTCCTTTGAACATCTCAATTTGTCTCTTTCCAAATGGCATGGCTGGTTTTGTTTCTTTTTTTTTTTTTCTAAGCCCATCTTTCTTCTTTTCTCTCCCTCTTGCAGGTTCTCTCTGACTTGGCCTCATATCCCAGGACAGAGCCAGCAGCCTCTGAAGTTGTCTTTGTTTGCAGGTTGCCACAGTGATTACTGGTGACAGAGGCGAGGGGCTGGGGGAATAACAGTGCCCTGTGCCAAGGGGAGGAGGAGAAAAGAGGGAAGAAAACAAGAGCACAGGCTCTGCTGCTCTCCTTTCTGCCCGGCTCTCCTTTATCTGGGACTTTGTGCCACCTGTCCCAAATTTGTCCTCGAGAAAAGCAGTGCAGCATGAAGCTAATTCTTGGAAGAGGGGGATGAGCCCCAGTTTCCAGCTGAGCCCCTCTGCCCCAGCTGGCAGAGCTGCCCCAGCCCCGCTGCATCCCCCAGGACTGCAGTGGCAGCTGTGGAGCTGGTGTGTGGAGCCTCCCCATGCTGGGGGGCTGCTGGGTGCACTGAAGTGCTCAGCTGTGGCACTAAAGGTGCCCCCATCTGCTGCATCCCTGGGAGCTGCCTCAGCCTCATCCTGGACCCCACTGCATCCTCATGCTGCAAGCCTGTCCCTGACACCCTGCTCCACGCTTTCCTGCTACAAGAAAAGGGACTCTAAAAGGGAGCTCCCACATTGTTCTGTGGCTTGCCCAGCAGGATGGACAACCTTTTCCTCCCCATGCAGAGTGATGGAAACTGAGAGGGGCTTTGGACAAGGGCCTGTAGGGACAGGCCAAGGGGGAATGGCTTTAACCTGCCCGAGGGGAGACTGAGCTGAGCTCTTAGGCAGAAGTTCTTCCCTGTGAGGATGCTGAGGCGCTGGCACAGGGTGCCCAGAGAAGCTGTGGCTGCCCCATCCCTGGGACGGGGCTTGGAGCAACATGGTCTGGTGGAAGGTGTCCCTGCCTGTGGCAGGGGGTTGGTACTGAATGAGCTTTAAGGTCCCTTCCTACCCAAACCAGTCTGGGATTCTATGATTCTATAATAAAACAAATAAATTTCTTTAACAAACTCTAGATTAACACCAACCTGTAGATTAGCAATTCAGTAAGAAGAAAACAGTAGTTCATATGAATAAAACATGCGTTGATCTTATCCATGTTCCTCACACTCCTGCTTTACATTGTTTTACTGCATTTGATTAATAGCAGTCCCTAGGACTAAAAAACCTACAAGCTATAAGATATACATGCCTGTTATTATGCTAAAGAGGCAAAAAGTGTGAGAGATTCCTTTGCTTGTCTTTGTGAAAACATGCCTGTTGTAATACAGAGCATGAACTGGCTTTTAGAACAGCCAGACTCACCAGCTCTGCTAATTCTCCTTGGGAGGAGTTGGATTCAAGACTCAGTTTGTAAGAGGTGCTGTCAGAAACAGTTGTTCTTCAGTTAGATTAACGTGAAAACATGGCCTGTTATTCTACCATAAAACAGTCTTCTCTGGCATGTGCGTCCTTTGAACCAGTTAAACTTTGGTCACAACAACACAGGAACTAAATTAAATACATGTTTTTTCTTTTTAATTTTTGTTCTGTAATGGAAGAATACAGAAAATATTTCAAACACAACATATTCCTACCGATACCAATCTACAGATTCTTTAAAATGTTGAGATTATAAAAAAGTATTCTTTAAAATGTTGAGATTATAAAAAAGTAACACCTATGTATTTTCTAATTTTGTCAAATATGTACATTTTAAGTGTTAAGTTCCTGGTTTCCAGATCTTCTCATTATTCTTGAATAAATACTGTAAAGTTCAAACAAAACAGCCCAAACATCTGGGGTATTATATTACTTCTACACTATACATTTGTTTATACATATATGTCTTCTTAATTTCTACTTATCTTTTCTCCTGTTCCATCAAAATTCATCTCTGGTAGGGTGTTATCTTATATTCACTCTTACTTTAGTAGTTCAGTACTGCAAAGCCTGTGCCAAAGCATATTCCTTATATCCAAGTGGATTCTGAATTTTACACCTATATTTAATTCTGAAAAGTCTACAAAATTATAGGGTTTCTTGTATTGTTTTTTTTAAGACACTGAAAATGTCTTATTAACGTAAGCACATTACTTGTGCTATTAATGTACAGAAAATCACAGTTTGAGGAATACCTATTCTCAGGACTTGCTCAATACAAACAGTTATGTCTTCTAGGAAAGACACATACTTCAGCAAAGGGAATATATGTTCCAAATGGGGAGGAGAGGAGAGAAGACAAGAAAGGAAGAGTTTTTAAACCAAATTTATTTTTAAACTAAGTAAATACGTTAGACACAGCCTGGAGTATCCTATTATAAGAATTAAAAGCATGCATATTGTTTCTTTAATGTATAGTTCTAAGTTATTGTTATTATGGTGTTACTTAGTGCCTCTGAGTATCTAAAATGTATTTGTTCTAAGCAAGTATTTCACAGCTTCATATGTTGCTGCTTCATGGATATGTTCTAGATTTACTATGTGGACTTCTGTTTGCAACTGTAACAGCATGGGGGAAATACATGTGTCAGTGAGTGCATAGAACTATTAAGAATTTAAACTGCATTAAAACATCAAAACCTCATAGGTCAACATCTGTTGCTTGATAAAACACAAACCAGCAAAACCATGAGTAATGCAACAATTGATCGCATGTAACTTCAAAAATCTAATTCCTGAAGATAGAAAAGCAATGAACACTAGTCAATGGTATTACTTTCCATGGCAGCTGTGGTATTGATTTCTAGCCATCAGTCAAAGTGGTGAAAGCCAAGCCAAAGAATTATTCTTCCCAAAGTGTAGTTAGTCTGTCAACTCCAAGGTACGATCCAAAGTTCTGTTGTTCAGTATTGTCAAGCTGTACAAATAGCTTTATTTTCTAACTTTCATTTTCTATTTTCATTTTCTTTAGTTGTTAGACTTTAACTAGCAGATGTCTCCATCTCATCTCTTTCCCCATCTAACTAAAGTCATAAATTAACTCTCATATGAAATCTAAAGAGGTGTAAGAGAATTTTTCAGATGTATTTTG
>JBCJKH010058281.1:16074-31316 GCA_039877255.1 Loriculus beryllinus
CCAGCTCTCTCAGCCTGGCTCCAGAGCAGAGCTGCTCCAGCCCTCGCAGCATCTCCATGGCCTCCTCTGGACTCGCTGGAGCAGGTCTACAGCTGACTGGCAATGTTTTACAACACATCCAGAGCAGCTTGTACCTAAGAACTTCCACTGTCGGTATCAAGAAAAGCCAGCAGCATTCCAAATAACAAAGTCTTCTCTCAAAAGGAGATGAAAAAGATCCATAAAAACAGGCAGATGCTTTCCTGCTTTATAGTTTAATCCCATCTTGCCAAAGCCTCTTGCCACATCAAACCCCTTGGCTCTTATTTGTATGTATTTCTAGGTGATACCTTTACTTGAGAATTCCAGATGAGACTTGAGAGCATGCAAGATAAGATAACCTGGCATCCCTCAGCAGCATTCCCTGCAGCCCTGCCTCAGCTCCGTTCAAGCCATCTGCCCCTGCCTTGTCCCTGCCAGGCTTCATGCAGTCTGTGTAATATTTCCTTGTACTCCTTTCAGATGAGCTGCTTCAGGAGCAACGTGCAGACATGGATCAGTTCACATCCTCCATTTCGGAATCCCAGGTGGATGTTAGAGTGAGCTCTGAGGAGAGTGAAGAAATTCCCCTGGAGGGCAAACCTTTCCGTCCTTTCCAGGTGAAAACCTTCCCAGCCTTGCCTGAAAACGAAGGTAGGTGGAACTGGAAACTGGCTTTACACGTTTTACCTTAGGCTTGGTGGAACAGAAAGCTCCATCCCTTTGGGTGATCCAAGAGGAAAGCAGCTGTGCCCCAGCAGTGCCCCTGGAAAGAGGCAGTGCCGCTTGTAATCCTCTCTGAGCTTCTCTCTTGGTTTTCCCATTCTTTTCTTGGCAGAACTGGTTTATCCCTTCCCATTTTGCAGGGAGTTTCCCATTCCGACTGCGTGGCTTGACTCTGCGATGACTTTTCAGTCTTGAAGCAAATTGCTCTCATGTTATATGAAGTCTTTGTGCCCTGTTGAAGGGCTGCAGGAGTTCTCTTGATTTAAAGCTGTATTTTGTTGTAGTGTGTTGGGTGTTGACAGCTGGTGTGTGTGTGTGTGTGTGTGTGTGTTGACTTTATAAATGCTTGGACAGAGTCCTGAGCTGAAGGAAGGCTGAGGGCTAAAAGCTTTTCCCAGGCTCTGAGTCAGAAATCATGCACAAGCCTTTTCCTTTCTCTCTTAATCTCCTTTCTCTGCTATTTTTGTTTTTGTTTTCCCTCCTGCTAGATCCTCAGACGGATTTGTACCACCCAATGAAAAAAGGTTGGTTCTAAGCTGCTCCCTCACAGTGCTTTCGATCACACTCCTACCTTCTCAGTGTGTCTGGTAGCTTCATGTTAGTTCCATACTCACCTTGATTTTCATTTCCCTGCTCTCATTTAGATCAGTAACGTTCAGCTGTGCTTGTTTAGGCCTAGTGTTAAAGATACCAGCTAGTCTGAGCATCTCATTGGGTGCGTGTGTTCCTCCCTGCCAGGCTCACAAGGTGTCTTGGAGAAGCTTTTTTGCCCTCGAGAAACCTAGCAGGCTGCCTGCAGCATCTCAGTTGGGCACTTGGCACAATAAAGCTCACTGTGGTGGTGGAAGAGTCTAGAGGCTCCTGTCCCTGTCGTGGAATCCATCCTTGCTGACAGCACTAAACTAGGAACCGGTGCCACGGCAGACATGGGTTGTGTTTCCTGGTTAAGTGTCCTCAGAGATACCATAGAGTGCAGCTAGGCTGGGACATGTGAATTAGGAGATTCCTTCTTTGTGGTCTCCTCAGCATCCCCTTTCCACTCGTAGCATCTCTCTATACTAATAACATTTCTCATTTAGCTCCTTATTAATGTTGCAGGAGCTCAGTGCCTGGCTAAATGGGGCTGCCTGGGCTGGAAAAGCAGCATGGAAATACTGGCATGAAATTACCTTCTTTGTTAGTGGTACAGTCTCAGGTGAAGACAAGGCCCTGGCTGATCTGCTACCGTGGATCTCATTCCTGAAGTGGAAGTTGCAGGCTAATTGCTAAGATGCTCTTGCAGAGCAGTGGTAGGTGTGCTGCGCGTGGGAAGCAAACCCAGCATTTTAATGTGCCTTTGGTTACAAACACATTGTGCAGAATCTCAAAGGGAGGGCAAAGGATTTTGCTAATAACACTGAAAACGAGCACAGATAGTTTTATAACACGGTGAAGGCCAGAAAGCTTGGAACTATTCTCATTCTCAGCCTTTTGCTACAAATGTAAGTCACCTTCATCCCTCCTGTGGAGCAGCATACAGCTGATTCAGTGCACTGACTGCTTTGAAGGAATTAGGACAGCCTTTAGTTTGATTATTCTTCCTTTGGACAAGTGCTTTGTTGACTTCAAGGTGATCAATATAGGCTGGTGCTCCCCATTTCATAGAATCATGGCATGCTTTGGGTTGGAAGGAACCTTAAAGCTCATCCAGTTCCAACCCTCTGCCACAGGCAGGAACACTTCCACTAGAGCAGCTTGCTCCAGGCCCCATAGGAGAGTTTCTGATGACTTAGGGACAAATATATCTGCACTTGCTCCTTATCTCTACATTGAAATTCAGGAGGGCTGCTAGAGAGTTTTGTGGGGGATGTTTTGCCTGCGTGTGGGTTTCTTTCCCCTGGGAAGCATGGAGTCTAAACGGTGCCTTTGAGCTACATAGAACTGGGTCTGTTATTTGGTACAGCACACTGTGACAAATAGCAAAGCCCAGAACTCCCAGCCCTGGAGACTCTGCTGCATTGGCTCCTGAGGATTGACTAAAGCAGCCATAGGCCAAAAGCTGACACAGTAGTTCTCTAGAAGTTATTTGTGGCTGGTCTCTCCAGAGAATGCCCATCATTGCCTTTCACAATAGCATGACCTGCTTGGGCAGCTGGGAGAAGTCAGACCGGCAGCCTTGGCCGTGTTTGGAATCTGATTACTGTCTCCAAAGAGCTGGATAAGGAAAGGGGATGTACAAAAGCTTGGAATGCTTCTTTTGGGAGGAGCTGGAGTTAAACCTTCGTTTCCTTGGCGTTTTCAGGCACTAAAAGCTTGCCTTGGAGCCAAAGAGCCTTTCCTTGCATCCCATCAAAGAACACACTGCCAATTTCAGCAGTGGCTGACATAATGTCTTAGGCAACCTGCAAGCTCAGCAGCTTGTGGAGAGGTGTATGCAGTCACTAGCAAAGTGTTAAGTGCTGGAACAGTATTGTCCTCACCTCATGCTCCGCGTTGGAGAGACCCCACTGTAGGTTTGAGGCTTTGCTGTCTTCCTGCTTTTGCATTAGGGAGGTTTGGGTGTTGTGAAGGGCGTTGTGTTGTCCCTGCAGATAATGGAAACCAGGCTTTCTCCTGATGTGCTATGTTAGGTCTTTGTGTCTTGCATCAGACTCTTATTGATCCAATCTATTTATAAACGCTTCAGATGCAAACAGTTTATGCAGAGCAGCCGCCTCCTGTTAATTGTTATTCCTCTCTTGATCCTATGCTAGTTTCAGACTAGAAATGGGTGAGTGATGTTCTGGTACAAAGGCTGGCGTAACTCTTTACTCCTCCCTCGCCCTGGGATTTATTGTTTCTGGGCTTGTGCCAGATAAGGGACAGCAGCTCATTACACAGCTGGGTGACCTTGAAATTCCCATTCCCGAGGTGCTTGCTGATGCGCTTGGTTGCAAAGGAATGGGTGCCAGCATTCCCGACGTGCTGGCTCCCAGCATGGAGATGTGTGCCTCCAGCACGGGGTCACGGTGAGGTGGTGCTGACCCCAAGTGACATCTGCAGAAAGGAACTGCTGGCTCACACTTTAACACTGTTGCCTTGAACCTTCTCTAACAGCAGCATTTAGCGGTAGATGGTATTTGTGGATTGACACCTCAGCCTGGTTTTGGTGAGTCTTGTCTGCTCCTCTTCATTGCCACCTCATTCCCACTCATTAACAGAACCCCCCCAACCCTCCCCAGTCACTTGTCACTGTAGCATAGCTTCGAGCTCCCCTTCTGACACAACAGCATGAAGACAGGTTAACAATCAGCGGTCCATGTGGTTAAACACATTAGCCATGGCAGCTCTACAAAGAGTAGGTAACCCTTCCCAAAGTCACTGGGTAATGGTCCGTGCTTTGCTCTCCTGGTGCAGGTTCTGGCATGACTGAGCTGGATGGGCTGATCGGCGCTGAAGAAAAGGTGATCAACAGCAAGAAGAAAGTGGATGAAAATGTGGTGAGCCCTCCACCTTTTATTGTGTAAAGCTGAGATTGCTGGGGACACTAATTAATAGCAGTGGCTTGTTTCCATGCTTACAGAATGTCACTGCATTCCTTATCCATATGGTGTGGGGGAGTCAGTTTTCTGACTGTTGTAGGCTCTTAATACTGCTTAGCATCAGAAGGGTGGGAGGGTGAGGGAAGGAAAGAGATCCAGATCTCTGGCAGTCTGAGCTGGAGATTGGTCTGATTTAGTAACTGCTTTCCCAAGCAGAGACCCTCAGTATGGCTTGATTGGAGCTAGGTGTGAACACACCATGGGATCTAGCTGTCTTCCCACCTATTTTTCATGGCAAGAAAGGCCCTGCTGCCTTCTGAAGGGGTGCAAGCCAGTTGGTATTGGCTCCATTTACAAGTGTATAGAATTCATGAGGTTCTGGTGGCAGCCTCGCCTCAGTTCCCTGAGTTAGAAAACCAACACAGGTGACTTTTGAGAGTTTCCTTTTGATATTGTTACTATAGAATCATAGAATGGTTTGGGTTGGAAAGGACCTTAAGATCATGTAGTTCTAACCCCCCAAGAAAGGGGGTTTTTAAAGGCACAGGTTAGATCTTCCACAGCAGAAGTGCTGTGTCCAAAGCTGGGCTTTCATTTGGGCCTTTAGTTTGAGGTAGCCTGCATGATCAAAGGGCTGCAGTGCTCACTTTAAACGTTGGAGAACAGTTGAGAGCAGGGAAAAGATGGTTCTGAGTCTTTGCTGGCCTTCATTAAAGGTCTCTTGCTTGCCTCCACGTCCCTTCTGTCTTGTATGGCTCCTTTCATAAAGCACTTTTGTGGCTGTTCTCAGGTCATTGATGAAACCCTGGATGTGAAGGAGATGATTTTCAATGCGGAGCGTGTCGGTGGGCTGGTGGACGAGCCGGTATGTACATGGATACCGAGTCCAGCGATGGGCAGGCTCCTAAAGCTGGGGGTTGGTTCCTGTGTGATGCTGAATTGGGGGTTTGGTGCCTTGGCACTGCTCTTGGGAGGTCATGCAGCACCTGCTGTGTTGTATGCTGGTGGGAGCAGTAAATACACGTTAGAACCCGACCTGTCTCTTGTGGAAGTGCTTTGTGGGATGGGGAAGTAGTGTGGGTCACTGCCTGAGCAGAGGAACAAGTTTGTGTTGGTTATCCTTTTGGTGAAATATTTAGAGGTGAAATATTTACCCTGTCCAGTGTAATCAGTCGTGTTCTTGATACCACAGATGGTTAAAGAGCTTTTAGGTCTTTATGCCACCTTTTTGGTTTAGCAACGCATCTTCCTCGCTGCTCTTCCTCCACTTTCTCTGTTGCTCTCTTCCCTCCAGGATAATGACAACTCCCTCCGTGATGACTTCAGTTTCAGCAGCAGTGCCCTCATTGGCCTTTTGGTGATTGCTGTTGCCATAGCTACTGTTATAGTCATCAGCTTGGTGATGCTGAGGAAGAGGCAGTATGGGACCATCAGCCATGGGATTGTGGAGGTGAGAAACGACTCCTGCTCCGTAACTGAGGAAGAAAATAGTCAGCATGGAATCACATGTTGTGTGTAGGGGGTGAAGATGGCAGGAGCTGCCAAGCCATCAGCAGCTCCACTCCTAGCTAGATGGGGCTTAACTCTGTAGATACTGACACGTTCATCACTTATGTGTTAACGCGCAGGTGTCGGTCATCAGCATGCCATGGTGGGATCTGTCACTTTACAGCTGTATTCCCAGATCACAGGGAATTCAGTTAGGTTTCCCTGCCTGGCTCAGGCTAGGATTCAGCAGTAAATAGGCTTTTCAGGCGATATCTTTAGCAGGGGAGTAAGGCAGTCAATCGGTAGCAATTTGTCCTCCCTGCTAATGTAACAGCTATTAAGATGGAGCGAGGTTCCTCCTCCTTCCTTCTGCTCCCAACATGCACATTTCTAATGATGACTTAATGGAGCCTGCAGAAAGCTGCTTCTCCCCTTTGCCCAAGTGATGCAGGAAATCATAATGACCTCTCTAATGAGAGAAGCAGGTCCCACACTTGTAACGTTGGCTCACTTAGGAAGAGATTTGTGCAGAACATCTCCAAATAGGCAAGAGCAGGCAGGAGGTGTTAGTGCCCGAACGGGGAACTCTGTTAAGCTGCTTAGTTTTTGTGGCTTAACCTTTCTCTCCTGTTTGCTGCTTGCTGTGGTATTTATCCAGCTCTTGGTACTGTGAAATAAGGCCTTTAAGGTCCTCCTTTGAGCAGTAACCCTCTGTTCTTCCCAAAGGTTGACCCGATGCTTACCCCAGAAGAGCGGCATCTGAGCAAGATGCAGAATCACGGCTACGAGAACCCCACTTACAAATACCTGGAGCAGATGCAGATATAAAAGAGATGAAGATACAGCAGCCCTGGCTGGGAAAGGCTCAGGGTGGAGGGCCAAAGTGGTCCAGCGTTTTGGATCAACTACTGACCAACAGTTGCTTCGAGAGGACTTCATCTTACATTCAGAACTCCTGGATCATTAAGACTATAATTACTACTGTAGAGTTGCAATTTCCATTCTTTTAAATGGGTGAAGAAATGATAATATAACAATATGATATATAAACCTCCTTAAATGGGAAAAAAAAATGGATCTATTGCAGATATTTGACTGAGATGTAGTTTTCTTTTTGGGTTTTTTTTGTTGTTTTTTTTTTTAAATAATCTGGGAAATCCCAGTTCTGTTGTTCTGATGTCTGATACAAGCTCTATATATAGAAAATGGGAAACGTGGATTTTTATTTCAGATAGCCCACCTGCATATTGAGGCTCCTTTGTCCCAGCCCGCCTTGTAAAAAGGAGACAGTTGTGGCTCTTGAGTCGTTTTGGCTTTTATATCTATAAAAGCAGTATTTGGGTTTCCCTTTGGAGCTTTGATTCGCAAGTTAATTTCACTGGGAGTTGCCAAGAGATTAATTTAGGGATAGGAACTGTGACACAGACGGAAGCAATTGGGAATGGAAACTTAACGAAAAACCCTGATAACAAGGAAAAAAAAAAAAGAGAAAAAGAGAAAAAAAGAGTAAAAAAAAAAAAGGAGAAACACACACACACACACCCCATCCTCATATGCCAGTGGTGTGCACCCTGCTGCTTAGCAGCCTGGGCTCTAGGAATCAAAGACTCCCTGGAGGCAAGGAGTTAAAAGGCTTCTAGCATCTCTGTTTGTAGTTCTTCTAGTGGAATGTTAGAACATGGTTTGTGCGTCCTGGGGTCTGCACATTCCCCCTGCCAGAGTCAGTTCTGCTCTAGAATTGGAAGTTCCTGGGTATTGAATTGAAATCCTCCGGTCAGAACCAGTTTCCTTCAGTCCTCACCTGGCATTAACAGCCCCCTCTCGCTACTACTTTCTAATTCCCCCCCAGCTCTCCTGCCTCACCAACGTGGTAAGTAGCTGAGAGGCTCAGATTGCATCTCTCTTTGCATCTTTGGCCTTTGCATCTCTCTAGGTGACATTGGCCCATGGGCACGGGGCTGGGCAGCTTTGCCCAGAGATGACAAATCCCTGCAAGACTCGGCCCCTCTGGGAGCTGGTGAACATGGAATTTGATGGAAGCGGGGAGGGAAGAGGGACAAGGCGCCTGCTTGAAGGGCAATGAGATGCATAGGCCCCAAGAAGAAGAACAAAAGGGGTGTCGTTCCACTCACCATCATGTCTTTGTAATGCTTGTATAGTTGGTGTTAATGCTCACGGCTTTTTTAAATCTGGAGGTTCTGGTAACCTGTGGTGTATTTTTTCTATTTTTCCTGTGATTTTTCTTTTTTTCCTTCCCCCTCCTCCGTGTCTCTTCCCACTATGCACAGATTTACCTGCAAACTCCTTAGTGTGGTCTGTGGGGAATGTACAAAGTTTAAACACATCAATAAACACTTTAACTTCCAGAGCGTTTCTTCTCGTTCTTCCCTCGCTCGCCTCATTTCCCTCTCCTCATCCCTTGCCAAACCTGTGCAGATCTTACCCCCCCCCTTCCTCTTTGTCCACATTGCTCCAGTGAGAAGGACCACGATGACACTGAGAACATTGAGCTGGGCCCAGAGGTGTTTGTGGTGGTCTTGGATCCTGTTGCCCTTCCTGGGGAGAAGGAGATGCAACTGAACCAGCACCGGGATTCCTGATGAGCACCGTGTCCTCGCTCTGCAGGTCAGTGAGAGCTGATGGTTGTCCTCTGTTTGTCCAAGGTATCCATGTGGTTCTGGGGTGGAAGGGAGCCACTGGAAAGCCCTTGGACCAAGTGAATCCAAGGCACGCTCTGCATTACCAAACTGTTCCTGCTGTGCTTCCCAGCGAGGTGTAGGAGCAGATCCAGGTTTGCCTTTCTCTTCCAGGACACCCCAATGTCACAGCTTAAAGCTGTCAGTGCTCCTGTGTGCCATTCTGCTTCTGGTTTCTTCCTTTGAATGCTAATTCCTCTTCTCTAGTGTCCATGGAATGACCAAAGAATCGTTGCCATTGAATTGGTGGTGTAGGAAGCCAAGAGACACAATGAATCTTCCTCTGAGCAGTTCCCAATAGGTCTGAATGAAGAGGGGGAGAGGAGGTAGGGGGGAACGTGAAGGTTTTGCCATTTGGAATAGGAAGCAAAGAGTCGTGTGTCCTGTTTCTCCTTCAATCCTGTGCTTGGTGTCACTGGAACTTCCATGTTCTGGTTAAATTATGCAGACACCACAGGAAGGAGCAGATGCTGTCCTAGAAACTGCCGTCTGTTGCCTTGTCACAGCTACTTGGGGAACAGTTCTGATTCTAAACAGGAAATTGAAGGCAAAGGATGCCAGAGCGTATCTTCCATCCAAAGCTGCTGCTCGGACTTGCAGCCTCAGGTAGGACAACCTGGAAGAGCAACAAATGACGAGAGGCTGGGGATTGAATTCCAGATTTGAATTTGGGAATTAGATTTTTCCTTCACTAAATCCTATTTGTCCTACAGAATGAATACATCAGGCTGGAATCAGTCTGTCCTGTGCTTTGGCACAGGTTGCCAAGTGCTCAGGATGGATTCTCTTACGATGCATTTTAACTGCAGCTTTGGAAATGGGATGTTTAAAAGCAGTCACTTGAAGATGGTGCCAGATGTTCCTGGGCTCTGCTGTGCAAATGAAAGGCCAGGTTAGACAAGGCTTGAAGCAACCCAGTCTAGTGGAAGGTGTCCCTGCCTGTGGACAGGATGAGATTTAAGGTCCCTTCTAACCCAAACCAGGCCAGCCAGCACCCACCAATAACCCAGGGGTGCCCCTGGGATGTGCCTTTGAACACAGAGCAAAGAGAGGTGGTCTTCAAAGCAATCTAGCTGAACAGAGGTGTTCCATAGTGGGGATTTTATGCTGGGAAGGGGGAGATGTTTTCCGTGTTTAGCAGGGCTGCTGCAGCAGTGACTGGCACAAGAACAGAGCAGAGAGGATGCTCTCGGGGCTGGCACTGTCATCAAACACAAGGTGAGTTATAATCCTTGCCTCCAGCCTGGTGGGTTGGCTTTGGAGGGGATAATCCTGCAGCTGGGGCAGGCTGATGGAGAGAGATGCAGGTTGGGAGGGACTCCTGGAGGGCATCTTGCCCATCTTGCCAGTGATAACACTGCCTTTCATGTGCAATGAGTCCTTTTCCCAATCCATGGGGTTTGGGGCGTGAAAAACTATGTAAGTTTGGTTCTATGAGGTCAGTAAAGTCTAAAGGTGAATTCCTACTTTATCCTAACAGGAAGCCTGCATCCTTTTTAACTTCACTGGGCAAACGGATGCATTAGTTAGGTGCAGCTTTTACTTGGGATGCAGAATTCATGCTGCTAAAGTGTGCTCTGGGTGGAGGGAAGGGTCCTGGTGTCACCTTTTTTCTCTTTAGAAGACAAGTATCTCTTCTTTTGTGTTATCCTGTGATGTGAGTATTCAGCAGGCAGCAACCCTTGCAGAGCATCTTTGAGGAAGGGCTCATTGCCATGTGAGTATTTGCATGGTAGAGAACTCAAGTGCAGGCAAAGCGCTGGTCCAGTGCTCTATTGGGATGTATTGATGATGCTTTGGTTATTTTCTGGGCTGAAATGTATGTTAACCCCTTACTGGTGACACACATCACCAGAGCTGAGTCTGGCTAGTCCAGGTACTTAGAATCAAGAGCCAGACTGGGACTAATGCCCCCACAGCGATAGTTGCACCAAGCTCCTTAATGCAATAACCCCTTTTGTAGAGATGATGTGTATTTTGTGCCTTCCTCTGCTCATCATTGTGGGGATTCTTTTTTGCTTACTGCTGTCTCTTTGTTTCGAAAGGCAAGCATCAAGAACACCCCAGAGGATGGTACCACGCTGCAGCCTTCATTTGTCAGGATGATGCATCAAGAGCTACAGAGCCACTGATGAGGAGAGTCCTTGTACTTCACACTCAGGCCTATTTGCACATGATATCGCTTAATTTTGAGATGTTCCAAGTGTTCTCTCTCTATATATAATGTCAATAAGGGAGGTGGGACTGGATTTGAGTGCATCCAGCAGTGCAACACTTGGTGTGTTTGAAATAGCTTCATGAAGACACAGAGAAGCTTCAGCACTGACATGGGGATTGTCTTTGTGTTCCCCAACGCAGGACTTAGGCTCTGGGGCACTCACCATGGGATGGAGCAGGTGAAGGGACATAGAGAGCAGTTGAAGCCCATTGTAGGGTCAGCAAGAGAGAGGTGTATCACAAATACACCAACAAATCCAATCCAAATCCAAGCAAATCCAATCAACACCATGGGTTATTGAATACATTCAAATCAAAGCATCTTCATACCAAGCTCACACATCAAAGCAGGCCCTACCAAGGCTTTGTTTTCCAACAGCAAGGGGCACATAAAGTCACCAGGGAAGGAAAGCAAGGACTGAAGCTGCTGCTGTTCTTTCATCATCACAACACATTATAGAGAGCAACTGTTCCAGTTTTGGATGCAGTATTAATGCCTTGAGCTGTGTTTCCAAGCAGTGCTGGCCGCTCATCCTTTAACCCAGGTCTCAGATACCCCACCACCATATCACCACACACGCCTATTGCAGCCCAGTACATGAAAGCAAACCAGATTCTAAGCATTAGAAAAGCTTTTCTTTACACCCAACCTCAGATCTTGCCATGAGCAATAAGCTACAACCAGAGCTGCAGCTTCCCAATAGCCATTAAGAGCCCTGAGGACAATTTCAGCTTTGCTAACAAAGGTTCACCATCTTCTAGCAGCTGTACACAAGATGTTTTCCAGCTTCCTTAAGGAAAACAGCAAGATGGGTAATTACAAACTCAGTGGATATGGAAACGTTGGGAGCACCACATCCATTGGTGCACACATCTGTTCCCTGGTTGCTTGCTGTGTTGCATTGCCTTGACCTTCACTGTGTCATTGCATTGACTGCTAAGAAGTAGCTGGGGGAAGCTGGTGGGGCTCCATCTCACCAACATCCCTCCTACACCTCTCCAGATGGACCCATGCTCTACTGAGGAGTGACTAAGACATGGGCTTACCTGAAGCCACTGAGGAAAGTGGCTCTCTTCATGTTAACCTGGGAGCTGTTGGGGTGGCCAACAGTGCTTAGTATCCAGTGGCATCACTGCTGTAGTGGTCCAGTGGCACCAGTGCTCCTCAGGAGGAGGGAAAGGATGAGGATGCTCTTGTTGAATGCCCCACAGAAGCAGCATAAGCAGAACTAGGATCTTGCTGGATGTCTCAGCAGGTAGCATGAACCTCACCATTTCCTGTAAAGCAAATATATAATACTAAGCTTCATTATAACACATACATTGTATTTGGTTTGGGCTTTCAAGCCCATCACACCCTGTGTGCTTGCTGAACAGCCACAGCCATCAGTTGGGTCTGTGTATAACAGCAAGGTCCCCTGTAGTTAAACCCACTGAGGCTCACACCATAGCCCACCATAGAGACACAGGGATGGCAATGCAGTGGGAGCAAGCTGCTCTAGTGGAAGGTGTCCCTGGCCATGGCAGGGGGCTGGAACTGGGTGAGCTTTAGGGTCCCTTCCAACCCAAACCAGTCTGGGAGTCTATGATGCTCAGCTCTGTGCTCTCACCTTATTTCACCCACTTCTTTCCATACCAGTGTGACAGCAACACTTCCAGGTGGACAGAGCAGGCTTTCCTCATCAATAACACTCACCCATTACTTATTCCATGAGTTCCATTGCCTTCCAGTTCCAATGGGTTAAAGGTTTGTTACAGAACATTGTTATATATATATTACCCATTCCACACACAGCCTGGCTGGGAGCTGCTCTACAAATGCTATTACAGCCATGACAATCCCATTGCTTCTCTCTACTGTTGACCCAGCAACTGTTTGTCATCTCTTACATATGGGACACCTCCATCCTCCAGTGTGGTGAGAGGTAATTCTGCACACCCTGCTCAAGGAAACCCTTTAGGCACCAGCTTGCTAAAACACACACCTGCATGAGCAGTGAATATTTGCTCTCGTATTTATTCAAGGAAAAAGAGGAACATCCCCACTAAAGACCTGTGTTTTAAGCAGCAAAAACCTCACCAAGAGGGATTTAGCACCAGGGCGAGAAAAACCAGGCAAGAAGTAACATTGCTTGATCAAAGGGGAAGGAGGTATGGTTTCTCCCTTTGTCTTCAATTCAGGTGCAGCACAGAGGGTTATTACCTAGGCACTAAGCATCCTGTTAATGGCAGATACTCTAGAACAAGAAACCCTGCTTCTAGTCCCATGAGGATTATTGAAAACCAGATTACATCACCTCCATGGAGCACATCTGGAGCAGTGCAGGAGATCCACATCAGCAGATCCTGGAGAAACCATTCGTCCTGAATGCCATCCTGCTTCACAACCCCTAATAACAGCCCTCTGCGTGTGGGTACCAAAGGTGAGATCCCGACAAGTGGCACCCACCGTGGTTCCTTTGCTCTTCAAGGTCCTTTTCTTGACAGCATCTGGTCGCCTTCCAGCCCTGCTCCTAAAGGAGAGCATCACATCAGATACACAACATTTGCCCTTCCAGGGACCTTTCCTGGAGCTGGGGATTGCAATTGCTCCGAGTCAGGGAGCGTTTTTCCTTCCTCCCAGCACTTGGAGATGTCCACGTTGATGATGAACTTTCAGCTCCCCCTCTAATCCTGCTTAATGAAGTCTTTTAAAGGTGGTTTTGACCTCAGTGGCGGGAAGCATCTCCCCATGCTCTCCTGCTGCCAACTAAATAGGGACCTAAGGGGAGCAAACCCCACGTATCCCCGGACACCAAGTGCAACGCAGAGACCCAGAATTGAAAGGTTTTGTTTGGAGGTGACTGAAGAGGTTGCTGCTCTCAGATACTTACCATTAAGGTTCCTTCCAACCCAAACCATGCCATGGCACCACATGGCAGTGCCAATGGCAACCTCCATCCTTTCCATCCGCTGGCCACCCACCCCTTTCTCCAACCAGATATGGCCACAGTAAGTCCCATCCCTCCGATATTGCATCCACTCCCCCAAATCACTGCAGAGCCAAACATCACCTTAACCATGCCCTTCAGTCTCCAGGCTTAATAGTGAAGAGATTCATTGAGGTGGTTCTTTTAAGTACTTTATTGGCAGCCACATATACCCTGTGCACGGTAACCTTTGTACAAAACCCCTTCCATTAACACCAGAGCGAGCAGCAGCCACCAGGAGCTTAGGACACTGGTTTGGCTGGAAGAAGCAAGGATCACGTGAAACCAAACCAGCCAAATTGGCCACATTGCTTGGACTCCATCAGCAAACCGGTCCTGCAGTTCACAACACACAACATGAAGTATTCCCTCCTGGATGAGCGTGGTTTGCTCTTGCAACCACCATAAGGATGCGCAGGAAAGGGATGCGCAAGGGAAGACTTCCCATCTCCTACCACACTTCCCATCTTCTGCCTCCCACTTCTGATGCTCTGCCATTGAGTGTCACTGGAGTTGATCAGGACTAATCCAAAACCTCATGTGAGAGCTCTAAACCGGTGTTGAAGAAGGTTCCATGCCCAACACAGCCTCATTTGTCATCCGAGGGGCTCTCGGACAGCAGGGGACCACCGGAGCTCTTGTTGCCTCTGCGGATGCACATGCCACAGTCCAGCTCCACGTCGACGTCCCCAAATCTCAGCTGGCAGGACTCATTACAGCTGTAGGGGAGACAGAGACACTGGTCAGGGATTTGGAGGCAACTAGCCCATCCTTTCCATAGACACCCATTCGTTTTATCCCACGGCACACTGGATTTCCATCGCAATAATGGGTCTAGGTGATGCTCTTGGCCATCCCGGTCCATGCACAGCACCGGGACCCCCAGCACTCCCCTTTTCCCCCACGTACCAATGGGATGCAGCAGCGTTTGCTGCCAAGACAGCGAGAGCCCCCGCGTAGTGCCAGCAGAAGCACATGGTGAGGAACGTGAAGTTGCTGTGGTCGGTCTGATCCCAGCCTGGTCCTCCCCATGGAGGGGACAGCACAAACCCAATCTGGTCACAGACAGAAGAGGTGTTGAGCATCAGCACACATCAGGCTGTTAGGCGCATCCCTCATCTCTTTCCCCCTCTGTTTTAGCCAAGTGGCTATGGGCTAGATGCACAGTAAACCCAAGGGACATCCGGGCCACTGTCCTCAGCATCCCCCAAGCATCCTTGTCTCCCCATAGGAGTGTGTTTCAGGAGGACAGGGATGCTGTGCAGGTAACTTTAGGACCCACAGTGCAGCCCCAAAGAAGGATGGCAACCCAAAGGCTGCATTGCCAGGCTGTGCATTCCTCCCTAGACCCAAAGCTGGGTGGTTATGTGTGAGATCCCCAGTTATTTCCAGTCACTTGGAGCAAAGAGAGGAATAAATTGGACATAATAACAGGAACGAAAGCTCATGGTTGAGGATTCCCACCTTTGTGGGGTCTAATTTCCATTTGGTATGCAGGTTTATCCATAGAATCATGGAATGGTTTAGAAAGGGAACTTAAAACTCATCCAGTTCCAAGGGCAGGGACCCCTTCCACTGGAGCAGCTTGCTCCAAGCCCCTGTGTCCAACCTGGCCTTGAACACTGCCA
>JBCJKH010058288.1:0-11764 GCA_039877255.1 Loriculus beryllinus
TGTGGGGGGCACTGATGTGAAAAAAATGTGATGGTTATATTAAAGTTGCAGCTTTTCCAAAACTGTGTACTTCTCTGTTGAAAGTAAATGGCGAATACTATGTAATATATTTTATTTAAGGTGACTTCAAAGGCAAACAGGATCTGCTAATTCTATTTAAAACTTCAAACCCATAGTTTGCTTCAGTGACATATATGTTAGGCCACTACTGAAGTCATGGCTATGCTTAAACACTGTCCTGTGATCTTCTAGTTATATTGATGTATTCAGCACACAGCACAATAATGTTTTATTTCAGCAATATCTAACCTCTTCGTTTACTATTTACTCACACCTGCATATCCCCCTAAGATTCCTTATCTCATTTCCAAGGTAGCCCTGCAGACAATTAGTGGTGGTAATAATATAAAATGTGTCCAGCACTAAAACCTGAAATGGCCATTACAAGTAAACTATATGATATATAATAAACACTCCACTCAATTACCTGCACAAAAATGCAAGGATTTAGAACTGTGGAGCTCTATTATACATCCAGTTAACTGACCTACCTACCTGCTATTTAGTCCTTTTCTTACAATTTGAATTCTATCTTTTAACATGCCTGCTTGGAAATGAGCAAAGCTGTACATTTGTATGTGCTGTCCATCCCTTTCAATATGTGTGTATGAGCACAGATACATGTACGCAGTGGTATCCGAACAGGCCGTTGGCTGGTGGTGGCACAACACATAACTACACAACAACTCAATGCATATGTGTACATTCATAATCTATGTGCCAGTGGCAGTAAGTAGTAGATGTGTTTATGTGCTGCTGCCTACTTGATTTGTCATTTTTAGTATCTATTTCTGCTCTTTGTAACCCGTTGTTATAAATTCTGTACCTTTTAAAGAAACCTTGCTATTTAGCCCTTCAGATGGTGTCCTGGGGGATAGTTGTGTGACCAGTCTGCCGTTACCATTAAGGGGGCAAAGGAGTGAGAATATATCAGCAGGACCTGGAGCTGTCGGGTGTCTGTCCAGCTGAACTGCTGGGCTTTCTTTTTGGTCAGGTCCAGCAGCTTAAGCATTTTGCCAGCTCTGCATTTCAGGGGGGGAAAGGATTTTTCTTGCAGGGATGGCTCAGACCTGGGAGATACGGGTTCTGTTTCCTCCTTTGCACAGATTACATTTGTAACCTGAGGCAAACCTCTCCAGCTTGTCTGTGCCCCAGTTACATGAGCAGCAAAATGGGGAAAACGGAAAACTGCTGCTTACAGGATATTGAAAATATTAATTTGTTCGTATTTGTAAACTCCGTTCTGTGAGAGAAACCTTATGCATTACAGCACATAAGGGTTTGCTGACATTTGCTAAATTTAGGAGTGTGGCCATTTGTCTAATGACAGCAAAAGCATGTTTAAATCATACAGAAAAATAAGGCATGATAAAGCAAGTGTCCTGGAGAGTATTCCAGCCAAAGCATGCGTATGTCAAAAACCTTCCTGGTGACTAAATAATGTTTTTTCTGAAGCAGTACTGTTAATTCAGTCAGCAGCAGTAGGGGTAAGATCACTTTTAAGACCTCACAACTACTGGGGTTGTCACATGAGGGGCTGGCTGCTGACTCCACAGAGGTGCTTTTGTGTTCTGATGCTTCCCCTTTCCTGCCTCCCCTTTCATGGGATAACTCCTTCTGGTATTGCTTCACTCTGTTAGTGAGTACTTTCCCCCATAAATATGACTGAACAGGTGTTACTGTGCTACTAACTGAGTTTCCAGCTGTCCTCCTCCAACACAGACCAGGCAAAATTTGTTGTTTCATCCTATTAGACAGACTAGAGAACTATCAAGCCTGAGATGGAGGTCTTCCTCGCAGGATACGGTAGTTTTGATGCCAGAAGATGGTCAGGAAGGCCTGGCTGCCTAACAAAGACAGTCCTTCAGCTGCTGGGTGTAGTTCCAGTTTTGCATCCCCTTTGGCAGCAGCACAGAGGCTGCTGCAGTGTGGCCAGCCAGCAAAATTAGGAAATAAGGACCTCTTTTATTTACTCAGGCTGCTGAATCATGGGCATTCCTGTCTGCTTGGAGAAAAGTCAGGCAGGTCTACTTTCCACTGGAAGTCTCAGGAGTGCCTGGTACTTTCATCTCAGAGTGTTCACACACTTGTTTTAATGCGCTTTATGGAAATGCTGAAACTCAGCAAGTACAGTCGGTGTAGAAAAACATCTGCACTAGCTATTCACACACATTTGCATCTTTAAATAGACTTTTAGGCCTTGTAGCCGATTTCCAGCAAAGTTTTTTGGTTGTGAGCGCTAGAGCTTTCTTGGAGTCAGTGAGTGTGAAGTGACTGGTTCCAAAAATTAAAAATTTACATGGACATGTTAAGTGCATCACATTGAAACGCAGAATACTTGCCATAACACAAGAAAAGCATTTACGCTAAACAGCACTTCGTGAGTGCCGAAGGAAAGAGAAAGATCAATGTAGAAAATACCATTTAAAACTCCATAAACACTCCGTTGAATACCTGGAGCCCTATTCTGCCCTCGGATGTGTGCCACTGCTGGGGACTCGTATGTGTGCATCTGAATTCGGTCCAGAGTATTTTCAGACAGCTTGTTATAACATTAAAAATCAGTATTTGTAATGTTGACATAGCTCAGTGGGTAGGTGTCTACAGATTTATATACACATGGCTGTATATGCAGAGTAGCAGCAAACTGATTTTTTATGAGAGCGATCAGCAAAAAGGGGTTTGAAGTCCTTTAACCCGGCAGCAGATCAAACTTTATCCCCAGCACAGATGACCCCTGTGGTAGGTGCCATTGGGAAAGTGTGAGACAAGTCCACATCCTGACCCTGTTGGTCAGCTGTGGGGACCTTCTGCTTAGCTTCTCAGTGACAGCTTTGAGTGGCCAGGCCTTCTTGCCTAACGCCTGAGCACATGGAACAGCCTCAGTGCAGGGTAGCAAGTCATGGATCACTGCCATTTTGAAGGAGACGCTGTTAATGGTTACACATTCATTGTACGGGGCAGCATTTGTGTGGGGAAGTGGGGGGAGATGGCACACCAAGCAGTGCCATCACTCACATCCTGCTGTAGCAGTAGTTACCCTTAGTCCAGGCTTCCTCCTTGATCAGTCACAGTCCTCAGACCCATTCCTAGACGGCTCCTAAACTCACAAGGCACTCTAGTCCCTCACTCACAATGTTCCCAGCGTTCAGGTTGAAGCCTACACAGCAGAAGTCACTGCAGCGAAGCATTTCGCTTGTCGCAGAAGGAAGGTTTCAGAAGTCCTTCTGCATGTTGCTGACAGCCGGCACGCCGGGCTTTAGGAACCCTTTGTGTGAGCGCAGCCCAGGGGCCCTCCTTCCGGAGCGTGGTGGCTGCCCGCCACCAGTGCCCCTTCCACACCGGCTCTCCCCCACCTCCCCGAGCCGGGGGGAAGCATGTTGGCTCCATTGTTAGGCTCGTACTCAGGAAAATCCTGTTGTCCTCCACCGTGTGCTGTGCGGAATTCCCCCAGCCTTGCTGATCCTTTTGTGGCTCTGAGAGATTGAGAGATGGTCACATTTCAAGTTAAGAGGAGGCAAATCGAACTTGCAAGTGCTTTGCTCTTCTCCTTTTTGCACAAAGAGAATTACTCTGCAGAATTACTACAGGCTCAGATTGAAAACACAGCGGTGAAGTGACACACAGAAACATTTATATTTGCCAGGTGGAAAGTAGGAACTGGCTCTCTGCAGTAGTTATTCTATTCCCCCTCCGCTTTCCTTACCTTGTAGAAAAGCTGAGGAGACTCCTCCAAGCAAAACAAGGAGAATTGGGTGGGGGAAAGAGGCTGGCATTGCTTATGCCATGGTCATGCTCAGCGCTTGATCCTGACCCTGCTGCCAGCCCGACAGCCCTCTGAGATCCACAAGCCGGAGGGAATAGTTGTATAATAGGTAAAACCAGGCAGGCAGTGCCGGCAAAAAGGAAGTGATTTACTACTGTGTCAGTGATGGTACACTATTTATAACTTACTATATATTCCTCTAAACATTTGTACAATAATATATCATTTCTGCATAGGATATACATTTTAATACTAAATTTGGTTACAAAATATGTTGCCTAGACAGTCACAGACTATTTTTCTTCACTCCGTTGCTTGGCATAAATTCCTGTTTATCTGCCGGCAGTGTTTGTATGTCAGACAGATATTTGATGTTTAAAGGACAAAAGGGTTTTCCACTTAAAAGACCCAGCTGAAAATGCTCATTTAAAATAGAAGTTTTAAATGTAGAAAACCCCTCTAACATCTTTTTTCTGTAAATAGCTGTTCCACTGTTTTGATAATTTCCAGTTTTAGAGTCAAACCCAGCAATTTGGAAGGGCAGTACACAGATTTATATTAAAAGTCTTCTGTGAATATTGCAGTCATTAATGTGCCAACTTAAAAACTCACCTGGCTGGTATTATTTAGCATGTATGACAATGAGTAACTCTGCTTCAGTACATTGGGAAGCATTTTAGCAGTTGATAGTACTTTTGCTGGCAGGGAAAATATTTATTTTTGAATTTTTATCTTAAAAACCCAAACACCTTTGTTTTCAGCTCAAAGACATGGCACTTGGGCTAGGGTTTGGGTTTCTTATTTAAATATATACCACTGGTGCAGATTTGTTCATAAGTGCATGCAGATATACATCCTACTTGTGTGTGAAAGGTATGTGTAATTTGTGAAACCCTCCTCTTCAAGACATAAACAAGAGAATAAAGCCCCTTGCAGTTTCCAACTTATCCTGAAAAAGCATTGTGTCAATGGGCAGGCATCCAGCAATGGTGTTTGGTTGTTTTCTCAGAGTTAGATGGTTGCCATCTGGCATTGATAGTGAGATGGCGTTGTCATCAGTTTCTAGATGCAGGAAAGGAATGAATCCTCATCTGTTTCCTGTGGATAAGCAAGAGGTTGATAATCTAGTAAAATCTTGTTACCTTAAAGAAAGCAGGCTTGGAATTTGTTTACATAATATGGGCCTGTTCTACCTTTTATGTCGGTATAGTAAATTTCTTGAGAGAAGGCTGGAGATGTTAAGAAACTTACCGCTTTGCAAGAACACCTTAAGAAAGATATTTTTCAGGAGATTTATCTGTGTTCTTCTGTGCTGTCACTGTAGTCAGTTTTGCTTTTAAAAGTAAACAAGCACCACATCTGGAAAGGAATAGGAGGATTATTTGATGTACAGTAATCTTCCAAGCATTATTTTCATATTTTTAAAGAAGTTTCAGGTTATGGTGAATATGGTGATTGTAGTAATCTGTGTTTAAAGCAAAACTGTACAGGGCATCTGCTGAAAAAAAATAGTTACAACTTGTCATGCCTAGAGATGAGGTAATATCATAGATAACTAGCTCAGTTTATTATCTGGCTAGCATTTCTGTTTTGTCTTTTCTTTGTTACTCATAAATCTTTCAGCTTTTACCATCGCCATTCATCATTTTTCCTGTTTCCAGTTTTTACAAGTCGCTTTGTCTGGGATCACCTCACAGTACAGGTTCTGCTGGGCTGAGGAAGTTCAGCTGGCTGAGGCCTGTGCAGAAAGGAAGAAATGGCGGGCAACCTCTTGAACCTGAAAAGGAAAAAAAGACACTGTTTACAACTGACCCTGTTGAAACTTTCTCATTTTCCTTGATCCTGGCTGTTGGTTTGCTAGTTTGTTTTGCAAATTTAATGACCCAGCTGTCAGCATTCAGCAACTGAACTGTATAGTTACAGAGAAACCTGATTGCACTTTATTAGAGAAAACATCACTGTTTATAATGTTGTCCTGTTCCTCCCCTGTAATTTTGCCTATTATTGTTTAGAATAACACCCAAGTCTCTTTCAGTAATAGCCTTTAAAAGACTTCTCTGTTCAGAACCAGTTTAAAGGTAAAAAATCCCAACAAAACCTGTGGCAAAAGAAGGGGAATCTTTTCATTAAATATTAGGCATGTGGGTTGACTGTATTAGTTTTAAATCATTCCTGTAATATTTTCTCCTTTCCTTTGACTCTTCAGATGCTCACATACTATGCAAATCATTTTACAATGGGTACAAAAGAAACATTAAATGTATTAAAATCTGTGTTTTAATAAAGATGTCAATGTATAATACATATCCTGCAAGTGAGAAAGAATGATAAAAAAGCAATAAAAAGTTAATATGGGTGCAGAAGTATTTAATAACTTTAAATGTTTTACACTCTGATAAAAATAAATGTGGTCTTGAAGCTGTTGGATATAGGTATTAAAAGTATCCCAGTCAGAGTTTAATATGTTTTTGCTGTTTAGGAGTAGCAGATCTTGCTAGCTAGTAGTGTTGTTCATGCGCATTCTTCATCGGAGACTGTAATGATAGGACAGTGGGTAATGGGCTCAAACTTAAACAGGGGAAGTTTAGGTTAGATGTAGGGAAGAAATTCTTTACTGTGGGGGTGGTGAGGGACTGGAATGGGTTGCCCAAAGAAGTGGTGAATGCTCCATCCCTAGCAGTGTTCAAGGGCAGGTTGGACAGAGCCTTAGGTGACATGGTCTAGGGTAAGGTGTCCCTGTTCATGGCAGGAGAATTGGAACTAGGTGATCTTAAGGTTCTTTCCAACTCAAACCACTCTATAATTCTATGATTTGCTGTCCCCTTTGAACTGTAGGGATTAAGCTTGTGGACTTGTTTCTTTCTCATTTCAGATGGAGTGGATGTTGAGGATGACCCCACTTGCTCATGGCCAGCATCATCGCCTTCTAGCAAGGACCAGACTTCCCCAAGCCATGGAGAAGGTTGTGATTTTGGTGAAGAGGAAGGAGGTCCAGGGTTGCCCTATCCATGCCAGTTTTGTGACAAATCGTTCAGCCGCCTCAGCTACTTAAAGCACCACGAGCAAAGTCACAGCGACAAGCTCCCTTTCAAATGCACATATTGCAGTCGTCTCTTCAAACACAAACGAAGCAGGGACCGCCACATAAAGCTTCATACAGGAGACAAGAAGTATCACTGCAGTGAGTGCGACGCAGCGTTCTCAAGGAGTGATCATCTTAAAATTCACTTAAAGACTCATACGTCCAACAAGCCATATAAGTGTGCTATTTGTAGGCGTGGATTCCTGTCGTCTAGTTCGCTGCACGGTCACATGCAGGTTCACGAGAGGAACAAAGATGGCTCTCAGTCCGCTTCCCGGATGGAGGACTGGAAAATGAAAGACACTCAGAAATGCAGCCAGTGCGAGGAAGGCTTTGATTTTCCTGAAGACCTTCAGAAGCACATTGCAGAATGTCACCCTGAGTGTTCCCCTAATGAAGACCGATCTGCTCTTCAGTGTGTTTACTGTCATGAACTCTTTGTAGAGGAAACATCTCTGGTGAATCACATGGAGCAAGCTCATAATGGTGAGAAGAAGAATTCATGCAGCATTTGCTCTGAGAACTTTCATACTGTGGAGGAGCTGTACAGCCACATGGACAGTCACCAGCAGCCAGAGTCGTGCAACCACAGCAACAGTCCATCTTTGGTAACTGTGGGCTACACCTCGGTCTCTAGCACCACCCCAGATTCAAATCTCTCGGTGGATAGTTCAACAATGGTGGAAACAGCTCCTCCTATACCAAAAGGTCGTGGAAGGAAGCGGGCAGCTCAGCAAGTGCCAGATATAACTGGTCCTTCTAGTAAACAGGCAAAAGTTACCTACAGCTGCATTTATTGCAACAAACAATTATTTTCCAGCCTTGCAGTTCTGCAGATACATCTGAAAACTATGCATTTAGATAAACCTGAACAAGCCCATATCTGTCAGTATTGTTTGGAGGTATTGCCATCTCTCTACAATCTGAACGAACATCTTAAGCAAGTCCATGAAGCTCCGGACCCAGCACTAATTGTTTCTACCATGCCTGCCATGGTGTACCAGTGCAACTTCTGTTCCGAAGTGTTCAATGACCTAAACACCCTTCAGGAACACATCCGATGTTCACATGGATTTGCCAACCCTGCTGCTAAGGACAGTAATGCATTCTTTTGTCCCCATTGCTACATGGGGTTTCTTACAGATTCTTCTCTGGAAGAGCACATTAGACAAGTCCACTGTGATCTTAGCAATTCCCGTTTTGGTTCCCCTGTGCTTGGAACCCCTAAAGATCCAGTGGTGGAAGTATATTCTTGTTCTTACTGTACAAATTCTCCAATATTTAATAGTGTTCTTAAACTAAACAAACATATCAAGGAGAACCATAAGAACATTCCTTTGGCACTGAATTACATCCACAATGGAAAAAAATCCAGAGCCATGAGTCCTTTATCTCCTGTAACCATTGAGCAGACCTCTTTAAAGATGATGCAGGCAGTTGGAGGTGCTCCCCCTCGTCCTGCAGGTGAATACATTTGTAACCAGTGTGGTGCTAAGTATACTTCCTTGGATGGTTTCCAGACTCATTTAAAAACACATCTTGATACTGTCCTGCCAAAACTGACCTGCCCTCAGTGCAACAAGGAATTTCCAAACCAGGAGTCTCTGCTGAAGCATGTTACCATCCATTTCATGATCACCTCAACCTACTACATCTGTGAAAGCTGTGACAAGCAGTTCACTTCTGTGGATGACTTGCAGAAACACCTACTGGACATGCATACATTTGTGTTCTTCCGCTGCACCTTGTGCCAAGAAGTTTTTGACTCCAAAGTCTCCATTCAGCTACACTTGGCTGTGAAGCACAGCAATGAAAAGAAAGTGTACAGATGTACATCTTGCAACTGGGATTTCCGCAATGAGACTGACCTACAGCTTCATGTTAAACACAACCACCTGGAGAACCAAGGCAAAGTACACAAGTGCATCTTCTGTGGCGAGTCCTTTGGTACGGAGGTGGAGCTGCAGTGTCACATTACTACACACAGCAAGAAGTATAACTGCAAGTTCTGCAGCAAAGCTTTCCATGCTATCATCTTGCTGGAAAAGCACTTAAGGGAAAAGCATTGTGTTTTTGAGACGAAAACTCCAAACTGTGGAACGAATGGAGCGTCTGAACAGGTTCAGAAAGAGGAAGTGGAACTGCAGACCTTACTCACAAATAGCCAGGAGTCTCATAACAGCCATGATGGCAGTGAAGAAGATGTGGACACATCTGAGCCTATGTATGGCTGTGACATTTGTGGAGCAGCTTATACCATGGAGTCTCTCCTGCAGAATCACCAGCTTCGAGACCACAACATTCGACCTGGAGAAAGTGCCATAGTGAAGAAAAAGGCTGAACTCATTAAAGGGAATTACAAGTGTAATGTGTGTTCTCGTACATTCTTCTCTGAAAATGGGCTCCGAGAACACATGCAGACACACCTGGGACCAGTGAAACATTATATGTGCCCAATCTGTGGCGAGCGGTTTCCTTCTCTTCTGACTCTTACTGAACATAAAGTCACGCATAGTAAGAGCCTGGACACTGGAAACTGCAGGATTTGCAAGATGCCCCTCCAAAGCGAGGAGGAATTTTTAGAGCATTGCCAAATGCACCCTGACTTGAGGAACTCCTTAACAGGGTTCCGGTGTGTGGTGTGCATGCAGACAGTGACTTCCACGCTGGAACTGAAAATCCACGGCACGTTCCACATGCAGAAAACTGGAAATGGTTCTGCCGTGCAGTCCACGGGGCGTGCACAGCATCTCCAGAAACTGTACAAGTGTGCTTCTTGCCTGAAGGAATTCCGCTCAAAACAGGATTTAGTGAAACTTGACATCAACGGTCTGCCATATGGTCTGTGTGCTAGCTGTGTTAATCTCAGTAAAAGTGGTAGTCCAAGTGTCAACATCCCTTCAAGCAGTAACAGACAAGGCATGGGCCAAAATGAGAACTTGAGTTCCATTGAGAACAAAGGCAAGGCAGGGGGATTGAAGACGCGATGTTCTAGTTGCAATGTTAAATTTGAATCAGAAAGTGAACTCCAAAACCATATTCAGTCAATCCACAGAGAGCTTGTTCCAGACAGCAACAGTACACAGCTGAAAACACCACAAGTATCTCCAATGCCCAGAATCAGCCCCTCCCAAACTGAAGAGGTAACCCTTTTTTCTTTGCTCTTGACACCTTCCATCCTTCTGGAAAAAATTCCCTTTTTTTCAAGCTGTCTTGTCACTTGTCATGCAATGTTTAGGCTGAACCATGTTACATTTCCATCCACAGCCATTAGCTAGTAATTACTTTCTTCTTGATATGCCTTACATCTTGGATTGAATTGTGTGGAGTAGGACTAATTCCAGTCTCCCTAGGATATTGTCTTCTATATCACTGAGGAGAACTATCTTCATGCCAGCACAACTGAGATCTGGAATCTTACCCTAGCTCCCTTATGTGTTGGAATCCCCAGCTAGGAGTTGTGCTTCCGGCAGAGAGAATTAATGACAGAGAGAATAGAATGAGCCAAAATGCTGGCAAACAGGGTAGATTTTAAAAAATATTTGTGAGCCACAAATTGAGGTGGTTTTTTGTAAATTGTGTTGTAGACATTCATTTTCCCCTCTTATAACTTATTTGATTAAGTAGAAGTGCAATGCTAGCCTAAGGTAAATTGGGAAGTCAGTCCTTTGGATGCAATTCCTCGTTGTGTTTTTCTTTCCATTCCTGATGAACAACATTTTGATGTCACTGAAGCACCTAGTGCCTGATGATTGAAATCCCATTCACAGAGCATAACTTAGGAAGCAAATATCAAACTCTTGAAAGATCTCATCTGATCGCTCATTCACCAGAGACCAAGTAATAACACCCATATAATAATATGGGAAGGTAGGGGAGTCATATACTGAGGGAAGGGAATCTGTTTTATCTTCAGAAATGTTATCCATGGAATGACTTACAGTTTATATTTTATGTATGGTATCTCACATAATGACCTCTTATAGTTCAGGAAGCTTAAAAACACAGCACAAATGAATTGTAAGCTTTTGTTTCAAGAAAGCTTTTAGCCTGTAATGGTACAAACATGGTGTTTGTACATTGCTGTGCAAGTGTATGGATACCCTGTGGCTAGGGAGCAGTTGCTCTTCCATCACCTTCCTCACTCTCTGTTTGTGAGCCCATCTGTTGGGTAGGAAACCTCTCAGCATGTCATTCAACAGTGTTGTACAAACCAGAGGGCAGGAAGGAGGGAGAGAGGGAGGAGGGAAGATACCTAAGGACGAAGCCTTGTGTGGCATGGTTTACTGTGAGGTGTCCCTGCTTATGGCAGGAGGGTTGGAACTAGATGATCTTAAGGTCCTTTCCAACCCTAACTATTCTGTGATTCTATATGTGGGCCAAGAGATAAGTGTTTGTGGAGTTAACAACAACATAGCTGAAGGATGGCTGGGAGAAGGCCACTGAGGTAGTACAGGGCCTGGAGTGCCACAAAGAGAGAAGAGGAGCTGGGAGACAAGGGTGAAGTACTAGGCAGAATGCATCTGCCAAGGAAGGGCCCTGTGCTTTCATTACTTTGCACACTGGCTGGTGATGTGGGACACCGAGGGACTGGGGTATGTTATGGAGTTTATGGAAGGAGACGGTTGTTAGACTGAGACTCACAGGTATAAAGAAAACCTTCTGTTAAAAGAAGAGGAAAGAGGAATGGCTCCAGTCAGGTGTGGTTCAGACAATGGCCTGAACCTGGTGGCTCTGTATTCCTACTGCTGACTGGGAACCACAGGATTACCAGTTGCATGTTTTTGATAGATTCAGTCATCCTGGTTTCTGTCCCTACCATCTTGCCCCAAGTGACTGCATAAAATCTCTCTTCC
>JBCJKH010058288.1:16933-28215 GCA_039877255.1 Loriculus beryllinus
GAATGGGTTGCCCAAGGAAGTTGTGAATGCTCCATCCCTGGTGGTGTTCAAGGCCAGGTTGGACAGAGCCTTGGGTGACATAGTTTAGTGGGAGGTGTCTCTGCCCATGGCAGGGGGGTTGGAACTGGGTGATCTTAAGGTTCTTTCCAACCCAAACCATTCTCTGCTTCTGTGAGTTCCCTCTGAACATCAGGGAACACTTACTGTGAGAGTGACTGAGCACTGGCACAGGTTACCCAGAGAGGTTGTGCGTCCTTTGAGATACTCACAAGCCATCTGCATGTGGTGCAGCTCTAGGTGGCCTTACTGGAGCAGAGAGACTATACCAGAGGTCCCCCAGAAATCAGCCAAAACCATTCTGTGGTTCTCTGGTTTCTTCCATCCTTTGAGCATCTCTGCCAAATATATGTTGATGTTGTCCTGTTCTTCCTTGGTGGTTAAACCTTTCTTGTTAGTTTATGGCTTCATAAGTCAGGTAAACAAAGGATGGGTCTTCTCCTGATATTGAGCATCTCAGTACAGTCCTACCAGTAATAATGTGCAAATCTGAGAAAAAAGTCCCTTTCTGCAGTTTTTAATAGAGGCTTGAATTCCTCAAGATGAAACCCTCACATGCATTCATTGATCACTTCTAATGTCTGTGAAATGCCTCTGAACAGTGACTTAAAAATACAGCCGGTTACAAATATGGCCGTTTAAAAGTTGCTTGCTGCTTATATACTCAAAAACAAGGTGGGAGGTAGGAAAGAAGAAGGTGTTTGTTCCCTTCAGTCATACTTCCTGTGTTGGTATCCTGTGTTGGATGGACTTCCTCTGTTTTTACCTACTATCCAGATGCAACGTTCTGTGCAAAAAGGCACACCTAATAGCTTTTCATATCTAGAAAGCCACCTCTTCCTCTCTACAGTTTCCAGTAGGAAACAGGGTGGTTCACCAACAAAAAACAATCTGGGACTCCAAACTTCCAAATTTCCTTTCATACTTTTTTTTTTCACTGCTACAACAGTCTTTTTCTCTTTTTGTTTCTGCTGATGGTTGGAATGGGTTCAATGGCAGGCTCCAGGAGAATGGATGTCTGCCCATGAAAACCTTGCAACCATCACTGACAGCAGCCAGCTTGCAATTGCTCTTGTTCTGCTACTTGGTGTTTCTTTTGTTGGTATAGTCAAGGAATGTCTGCATCACCTGACGGTTTTCCTGAACTAGCTGTCTTAACCATAGCTCCTCAGTTTTCTTATATTCCCTGCTTCACAGCTGGTAGGCGGTTTGTGTGATGGTGGTTGAGTTTGCAAACCTAGAAGTATGACGTTCTGCTTTTGAAACAAATTCTGCAATCTCTTTTTTTTTTTTCTGGTAGGGAAATGGCAGACTGAAGCCCCATGCAAACAGAAATGAGCTTACTATAGGATGGACCTAAGATGAGCTGCTGAAATGTTAAGAAGTAGTGTGAAAGTAAAAGATTATGAAATAAAACAGAGGGAATTCTGGGACGTTCCCTTAATTCTCTTAGAGGAAAGCAAGCATCTCTTCAGAGGAAAAGCCAGCTAGACACAGATCATTGTGGATAGCATTGAAGGCTGGCTCAGCAGAGTGCTTGTTTTGCTGGTACACCACTTCCTTGGGCAGCTGCACTGCCCCAGTGGAGGTTTCTCAACTGGGCACACAGTCAAACATCCTTGCAGTGTCAGCAGCTGTGTGCCAGCTCAGATGCTACCAGTATATTTGTTAACATTGATGTGGCCTTAGAGTATCCATACAGGGTTGTAGTACAATTACAGCAGTATGGTGGTAGAACTCCTATATTCTGTAGTGCAAGCAAGCCTTTATCAAACCTCAGACTTAACAGTGTTACCATGTGAAACCTTCATTTGTGAAATCCCATCGACTTCCCCAAGTGTAGAGCTAATTGCATGAGAATGATCTAAGGAGTTTAATCCTTCTCCTGATACTTCAACGAAAATTATTTTTTCTTATATATTATGTATGAGTACTATATTTCTGTTTGTACATTAATATTAATGGTGCATATTTTTGAGCACAAGTTCTATTCTGTAGGATTAAATTATCTTGGTAAGTAATAGCCCAGAATTCTGCAGGAGCAAAGGTTGGGTTAAAAGTGGACAGTTAAGGGCAGGGGGAGGGTCCACAGTCGCACTCCATGAAGTGAAGTTAGTCAGCATTAATTTTCCACAGTGTGGGATAAAAGTGGTTTTAAGGCTTAATTCAAAGAAAATAAGGTATATAAAAGACCCTGATTTTCCCTTTCTCTTAAAATCCAGATAGCTTTCGCAAAATTTGTGATGAAGAAAAGAGAAAAACCAGTATTCGCTTCTGCATGCAAACTGTTAATTTTATTGGGTTATATTTGTTGCTGATTGTTGGTGAAGCAAGCAGTGGCTTTTTTGAATGACAGTGTGTCTTCAGTATGCCTTTTTTAAAATGAAGAGGAAAAAAGCTTTAAGAATAAAAAAGTCTTATCAGCTTACTCAGAATATCAGCTTTTTGCTGGTATTCTCATACCTGCCAAGTCCTGCTCTACTGCCTGTGCTTTGGTGCCACGGCATCTGCAAAATCATCAGTGCAGTCTTCATCATAGTTTCTCCTTAATGTCCTTAGCCACAGAGCTGCTCTGATACTGAGATGGTGCCTCTGGAATGCCTCTTGATGGGTTAGCAGCTCTCAGGCTTCAGAGGGCCTCAGGTTTAGCAGCCTTTAAGTGAAATGTAAGGAGGAAACAAGAGATGAGATGATAACTGAAAGTTCAGTTGCTGACACCGCCAGCCCTGAACTCCTGAGCACTGCTCAGCACATATGCTTGTAGTCCTCAGAGGTGCAGCCGCACACAGGATCAGGACAGACAGAAGTCTGTTTTTCAGAACCAAACCAAATTCACAGTACTGCTACCTGTTCGTACTTGCAACCTATGTAAACCTCATGTGAAGTAATTGAGAGAAAATAAAGGTACACCCATGTGCTGCCAGATTTTATAGTCACTTTTCTGACAAGTACCTCACTTCAAAGACCTAGACAAAGAACTGGAGAACTCAAAAGGAAGAGATGCAACTTTTAAATGTTGTGTGGTGTGGTTCTTTCTGTGGGGGGAGGTGAGACATTGCAAGTTGATGCACTTCGTAAACCAAGAGAAGGGAAGGTTTGAAACTAAGGCATTGAAGACAGACACGATTAAATGCAGCATGCAGAATCCAGAACATAAAGGTGAAAGACAGAATGGCAGACCCCTACTTCAAGCAGAACAGGCATGGAAGGACTTCTAGAACAAACATTTGTATTTCTGACTCCTCTTGTGTATTAAAGTAATAAGTGACCATAATGGAAGAAATTAGAAAAAATAATGGTTTTCTTCATTTTCATTTTGCTTACCTTATGGGATTGATTGTGTTCTTTCACTAGGCATGTACACTCAGACCCTGCTACAGTAAAACCCTGCTAAACAACTGCAGAAAACCAGAAAAGCCCTCATAAAATCATTGTGCTTTTAAAAGCAATCAGGAAATACTAATTAAAGGGTGTTGTGTGAGCAATGAGAAGAGTTAGCAATTAGTTAAAAAAGAAATGCAAAATGACAGTGCCCCATAAACAAGATAAATAGCTAACTATGCACTGAAACTGGCTAACATATGCTTAGTTTTGTAAAAGCTTAAGGTTGACAAACTAAGCATCCAGGAAGACAGAAAAGAAATCCTCAATTAAGGTGCTGTCAAAAATAATCTGAGCTATGATGAAAAATGGCTAAATGGACAAATAAGCTGGGACCGTGTTTGCTCTTGTGCCTCATGCAGGGCCAAGCACACGGCTAATGCTTAATAAAATAATGATGTAATAAATCAGCTGGCAGCATTAGGAGTTAGCACTAGCAAGTTACTGTAGTTAGTGTGCAAGTTTTAACTTGGTTTTGCATATGATTTGTTGGAAGCTATTCACTTTTTCTTGTCAGGTTACTTTTCTGTTGGTTTAACAGGTTGAAATAGCTCCACCTTGGATTTAATGTGAGGGAAACTGTGAGTGAGTGAATGATTGGTCTGGAAGATGGGAATTTGAGGATGTGGGAGGTGTGGTATCTTTTGGCGGCAGCAGATTGTCTCAGCTTTGTCATTGATCCGTACCTTCGGTCTGTCCTGAAACTGAGGGGGGGGGGGGAAAGCCTTGAAAGTCCCCTTTATTGGTGTGATGAGGGTAAATAATGTTAACAGGTACACGTCAAAGCCACTTTTGGTCATGCAGGAAAAGCGTGAAAGGAGTATAAAATAAACCAGGTGTTCCTGCAAACCTGAGACTGTAGACACAGTGCACAGAAGCATATTTTTGTTATTTCATACAGGGAGGAACTATTTAGTTAAAAGTGGGATACAGGAGATTCAGAAATGGTTTATGTCATCAAGGAAACCAGCATTGTTGAAAAAAAGCTTTGTCGTGGACCTTGTGGCACATCCTCCCTAATGTGAAGAATAAAGTATAGGTTAGGTGTAATGTAATGGAATATAGTATACAAAAAGCGACTTACAAACACAGAAAATCATCCATCACCAAACTCTCAGAGAAGGCAGCTGAAGATAAGAGGAAACATTAAGCAGATAAATTTACAGTCTTCTAAAAAGAGGTATCAACAGCCTGGGAAAAGGCTACTAAACAGACATTTAACAGGGGATGTTAGGATTATACATGAAATTGCTGGCTTTTGAGTTTGATTAGACATTGAAGAACATGAGAGAAAGGCTAATCAAAGACATGACTGAAGAACACCTAGAAAGTTTGGATTTAATGAAGGACAGAGGACAAAGATTCACAAAGGGAGGATCATGCTTAAAATTTTCAATAGAGTATTTTGAGAGTAGCCCCAAGTGCTGACAGAGAAGCCTATAAACATGATTTACCAGGATTTTAGCAAAGCTTTTGAAGTGCTATAGCACAAAAGATTAATCTGTTAGGTGCATAAGTATGGCATAGGGAGATATACTTGGTTTGATTAGAAAAAAGAAACACTAACTTGGGTTTGGAAAGCACAGGAGTCTTGTGAATTGAAGCAGGTTAGGCTGGACAAGTGTGAATAATGAAAAACCTTAAGAATCACTATTTGCACCAAGTTTGTTGAATTTATGCAGCATATGAGTACTCTGGAAGAAATAATAAGTAGTAAGGTGATGAAATTCCCTGATAGTACAAACCCAGGAAAATGTCTGAACAAAACAGGCAGATGGTAAAATTCTGAATGACTTTGACAAGGAGGTGGAGCACGGGCAGATACATAGCCTATGCAGTTCATTTTTAAGTAATATAATGAGGCTGGGGAATAGAAAAAGATGAGTGGATACCTCAGACAGTCACAGGGCACAGAAGGCTGCACAGAAGGGTCTGCATACTTCTGAAGCTCTTCTGAACAGAACTGAATCCTCTAGTAGAGTGGTTATTAGTTGTTTTGCTTGTGTATAAACACAAAATTATGAGCACAGGTCATATTCTTGGGCCATTTCTAAAAGCAGCAAAGCGTCATTTGGCATGCCCATGTCCTTTATAGGAAGGAAATTCTGAAAACCTTGAAGTGATAAGTGAGGATCAGGACAATGATTAAAGGTCTAGGTGATATTAACTATTCAAAAGGTTAGAAAGACACATGCATATGCTCCGCGTGGATTGAAGACCCAATCCAAAGCTCATTAAAGGAAAACACAGAATCTTTGCATGCTGCAAGGCTTTAAATCGGTTTTGTGAACAGGAATGCAAGAGGCAACCAGATTGCCCAGTGCTCTTGTGAGACACTTAGTCCAAGCAGTTACTCTTGTACAACAATTCTGAATGGCGCCAGGAATGAATGAGGCCTCAGATTTACGCTCAAATTGGGACTTACATTTGTGTCAGGAGGGGCTTTAGTGAAGGATTGTGGGCTTGTTTATTGAAGAATTTTTGTGAAACATGAGGCAACAGTAATGCAAAAAATGAAAGGAAAACATTAAACCAGCTTCATAATTCCATCAGGTTAGCGTAAGTGTCACTCTTCTCTGGAACAAATCTTTGGAAGTTTTGCAATAAGGCATAGCTTAGAGTGCAGTATGGCTTCTCCAGCTACTGTTACTGGTCCTGGCTGAGTCCCTATGGATGTGCACTGGAAAGGGTCTTCTGTGACCCACTCTTGCTGATTTGAAATTACTCTGTAACAGGAAATTAGCATTAGCTTGTTTTTGTGTTTGGAAGGGAGAATGAGGATGATGGAATGCTGATGTCTAACAGGAGGCTGACACATCCTCTGGCAAATGCAGTAGTGGCAGATTAAGGTGTAGGTGCCTTCAGCTGTCTACCCTTCATCACTCTGTGACCCTGGGCTGTGAGCTGGAGCAGCAAGGCAAGGCCTGGGTACCCACTTGCTCTTTCTAAGTCCTCCGTAGGCAAGGGTGACTGGCACAAGTGCTGCAAGGCTTCTTCCCCAGCTATCCAGGCAAGGGACATGAAGCTGCAATACTCCAGGGCTCATTTTTCTCTTCCCCACCAAGTTTCCCCTTTGAGTGAACATGGTGTGAGGAGGGGCTGAGTCTTCCCTTGGATCTCACCCTGTTAGGGAGCTGGCACCTACCATGAGGCACGTCAGGACCCAGGAGCTCCTGTGAGCAGTTATGAGTCCCGTGGTTCTGATAAAGCTTGTGAGACTGAGATGTAACTTGCAGTGAAAAAGGGCTTCCTTAGAATGTGAAACATAAGGAAATAAGTAGAGGGTTTTGTTCAGCTTGGTGTGAAAATGACTGGGTTTGATCACTTTGAAAATCTAAGCTTAATCGGAATTTACTTAGTTTGCTTTTAAAATAAAAACTTAACCATGCACAAGTTTAGGCACCTTGAGATGAGTGTTTGTTGAGCTAATAAAAGTTGATGTCAACATTTTAGAATATGTTTGGAAACAAAAAAGACCTAGTGCTTGATCAAGCAGCAGTAACAAAAACATTCTTCCCTTCATGATAAAAAGAAAACCTCTGTGTGATTCCACAAATATGTCAGATCATTCTGGAGAGGCTAGTAAGTGCTAGTAAATTACTATTTTTTGTTGTTGTCAAATGACTTTATTTTTTTGGCATTAGACTTCAAAAAACCCCCCAGCCTTTGGATGTGTTGTCATTATGTGCATCAGTCATAATTTTGCCAGCTATTGTTGACATGCACTCTGTGTTGCTGTGCTAACAAGAGAAAAGACCAGCCATTAAGTTTATGTTTCTTTGTTTTTGAACAAAGTCACATATCAGGAATAATGCTAGGGGTATGCTAATAAACAATATATAGTGCCAGTCATCAGGGAGTAAGAAATATTTTCTAACTAGTTCTAAAGGGAAACAATGTTTAAAAAAAAGGAAGAGTGATTGTTATTTATGCAATATTGTTGTTCTATATGTCAGCATCAAAAAGCATCTTGTAAAGAGCTTAGCATAATAAATCCTTGATTGTGACTGTCATTATTTAGAGGTCTTTGATAGATCTAGATGTAGTGCAGTAAGGTTAAATTTACCAACACATAATGGGAAATCCTTTGACTGAATCTGAATTCTACCAATGTTACCAGTATTGTCACAAAAGCAAAAAAAGAGAAAAAGTGCTGTACCTTTTAAAACAGCAGGCTTTGCAAATCATAACTGTAAAACTAAGTCAAAGCAGATTTGTTTTCTGGTTGCCCATTGATTTTGTTTGTCTGTAATGATTTAACTTGGTTACATTCCAGAAAGCTAAAGTTGATTTAAATGAAAAGTGGCAAAAAAGGCTTCTTATTGTTTCCACCAAGAAGCGATGCAGCACATTTTTGTTACTGTCATCAAGAAAATTAAAATAGCCTCTGTGTATGAGAAGCAATGGGAGATTTGTAAAGAGGAGCCCACAGGAACATTTGATTTCAGAACTGACTTTGATTAGTCACAAATTTTTCTGTTAACTTGGGGAGATATAATGACATATGTTTAAAAAGTCTTCATATTCCTTCCTACAGGCTTGAAGTAGAACGATACTTAAAGGACGGCCACTTTATCTGTCCAGGACAGGGCATCTAAATTTAGATGGTGATAACAAATCCAGCAAGTCGTTAATAATGTTTAGAGTCAGGTGTAAAATAAACTTCTTTTTTTGTTTTTTTAATATAATCAATAATGCCAGCTGTGTAACACTCTTCAGAAGGTAAATTTGTACAAGACAGGCTGTATTTTTGATGCACATTATCCAGTGAACCCTCCTTCCCCATCTAGTAGATGTGAAATCTGCAATTTACTACATCTGTGCCAGCTTTTTCTAGCTTTACATTCTTTAAAAAATATATGTTTTTCTTCGTTTTTTTTTTTTTTTTTTTTTTTTCTGATGTAGGCAAGGTGCCCGTGGCTTTCCAGAAAAATACGTGTCTCTTTAGTTCCTGCCTGATGTGGCAGTTCCGGGCTTACCCCACCTCCCTTGCATCTTCAAAACAACAGTTGAGCTTTCCAGCACTGTTACCTTAGGACTTGAGTCCTTGATACCGCAATTATGCAGTTGAATAATTTTATGAATCTGACTTGTCTCTTTGGATGCTTGGATAACTTCAGATTTTAAGTTTTATGATGAGAACACAAAATCTTACTTTTGAATATACTCTTTAGTTTTCACTTTTAATGTAATGCTTTCCTATATCAAATCTCTGGCCAATTCAGGTCAAGAAGAAGAGTAAGAGAAAATGCAATCACATTCTTAGGATGTTGAAATGTCTTGGAAAAGTGATGTACCTTGTAGAAAAGCAAATAGCAGATCTGTTTTGAAAGACACCAAGACACAAATGAAAAACTTCTCTTCTGCACCGAGAGAAATGCATATCCTGGTTTATAATGAACTTTGATCTGTATACACCGTGGTCTTTCAGTTAAGTCAGGCCTAATGTAATATGGCCAGAAGGATTGCTCTCTGCCTAGTTTCCAGCCAGCCTCCCCAGTTTTAGTGCAGACTTACCAATAGATAACAAAGCAACTGCCCAGGTTCTGTAACTATTTGTCCATACAAGCAGGACTCCTTGAAAGATGGCAACCTGAGGGACCATTTTAAAATGTATGGTGCAAAGGAGAGTCTGCAGCCCAGCTGAGAATGAAGGAGAAGCAGATTTCTGATTTCTGGGTTCTGTTCCTGGCTTCCCCCAGTTCTGTAGTGGGCCTAATCCATTGGTATAAAGCGAAGGATTCACGCTGGTGTTCATATTGTTTGAATCTCATCCCACACATCCTCATTGTATTTTGCCTTCCATGAATGTAAAGCTAGTGTTTTAGCAAAATTGGTCTGCCCATGGACTTAGAAAGCTGAAAAAATACAGTCTCTGCAGAGTTTCAGGAAATTCAGATGAAAGGTACTAGAAAACTACAGAGCGTGATATTTTTTTAATATTAATAATTAAGCCTTAATGAAAACACTGCTGGAGAGCTTTAAATGACCACTTTGAACTCAGTATTCTGAGTTATAATGAAATGGTTCCAATTGTACGTTTCAGTAAATTTTATCTACCCTTGTTTCTTTAGAAGAAGACCTACCAGTGCATCAAATGTCAGATGGTTTTCTACAATGAATGGGATATCCAAGTTCATGTTGCAAACCACATGATTGGTAAGTGAAGCACTAAAACTTCTCAAAGACAGATAGCCATTTGTCTTACTCATGATCATCATTGCCTCTAAAATTAAACAGAGTTAAGGAGAAATTAATTGTGCATCCATCAATGATTAACCTAGGCATGATTGACTTTTTTATTCATATTATTAGCCTTGATAAAGCATTAACATACTTTATTTTCTGCAAGGGCTAGTTTAGACTTCTGCAGAGAATTATATATCTACTGCCAGTCAAAACACAGGTGATTAGCAAATTAAACTTCTAATCGTTTTTGCATTATTGAAAACAAACTAACAAACAGGAATGGTAATGAACTGGATGTTAGCTTTCCGTAGAGTTTTAGACAGGTTTTAATTTCAGAAGTTATTATGGTAATGACACTACTGTGTACTTCTCAAGCACCTTAGT
Organism: Loriculus beryllinus; assembly: GCA_039877255.1. Taxonomy (NCBI): domain Eukaryota; kingdom Metazoa; phylum Chordata; class Aves; order Psittaciformes; family Psittacidae; genus Loriculus; species Loriculus beryllinus. The sequence continues at coordinate 26,945 of JBCJKH010058288.1, forward strand.
ACCAAAATCAAAACTGGCAAGTTTTTGTCATTAGGAAACATAAATAATTCAAATGGCCATAAAATAGTATTGTTTGTTGTGTTTGAGCAGTATGGAAAAAAATCCTGAGTGTATCTGTATACAATTAAATGCTATCGTTTATTAAAAAAAAAAAATACAAAACAAAACAAAAAACAAACAAGGAATTGTAGTATTCAGTAATGGAATCTGCTCTTTTAGGTACAAATATTAAAAAAGTCTTTTAGGATTCCTGAATCCAAGCCTGGCTTGATGTTTACAAGGCTGTTACAGTTGTAAATTGGAATAAAGCAAAACCTGCTTTTTCTTTGATATTCATATTTTCCTATTATTTGCTTATTCCCCATGGTTCACCCATAATGTTTTCAATTTAGTAACCACTCAGTAATAGCACTAAGAGTTCTATCAGCCAATTAAATTTATCAAGCACATCATTTGCCCACTAATAAGATAACATTGCTGGAGTTGTCTCACTTTTTTTAGCCTCTTTTCCGAATTTCACTTTTCAAGACAGAGACGGATACAATTGATTTTTTTACTCCTGCCTTCCTTACACTGTTTTTCTTGCTATAATGATAGAAAAGCATGCAAAGCGCAGACCAAACAGTATAGGATAAAAGCCAGTAATTAAAAATCCAACAGAAGAGAATTTGCTGGGTTTTTTAATTTTTTAACTTAAAAATATTTTGATGTTGTTTTTTTCCTTGAAGGTAACATGCAGATTTCTTCCATAAGCACTAGTAATTTGGCTGCACTGAAAAATAAATTTACCCGCCAAAACTTAATAGCCCATTTGTCTAGGTAGTTTATGAACAGGTTTTAATACATTGAGAGCACGAACATTTCATATGCTTTTCATAGAATTGAATAAATGCGAATGACAAGGCGGTTTTGTAAAGACGCAAAGTGATTTGCCTGTTGGATTAAGCTTTAGTTTTGATATTTTATGTCTTTGGGGAGGAGATAATTTGAACTGCTTCACAGTATTCAATCTGGGTCAGTAACGTGGAATTTAAAAGTAGGTTGTTATCAACAACAGAACTCACCATTTCTGCTGTTTGTTTGAATCCGGTGTTCAACATGTTCTTAAACGCAACACATAGTGACACTATATGAGAGGTGAGAGGGAGCACGGACACTGTGGGTAATGGATGGTGCTGGAATAGCAGAGTGGTGTATGTGCTTGCCACGCACTTTGCCAGTGCCTCACATTTGCAGAATAGGAACCCACTTCTTTCACAAAATACTCAGAT
>JBCJKH010058290.1:0-22760 GCA_039877255.1 Loriculus beryllinus
TCTTTATGTATCTATACATAAGTTATGCATTATAAATAATTGCAAAGGTAGCTGAAGAGTTTTATGTTCCTGATTGTTTTCCTACTCATTCTCCTAAAATACAGTCTCAGAGAACAGATGCGCTCCCAGGCCATTTTCCAAATTCAGAGGTACACAGGTAAGTTGGATCTGGGACATGAAGTAATACGCAGGGTGGTATTGTCTTTACAGAACAGAAAATTTTAAATGCCAAAGGTTACAGAAGAGATTTCGTTTCTTTGGCTTTTACTTCTACATTAATAACTTGTAGTGTAATGGTATTTATTAAAGAAAAAAAAAGAACCTTTTTTAGTAAGGATTTAAAAGCATTTTATTGATTGTTGTCCTATAAAATCATCATAGGTTTTAATTCCTGAAAAATTGTGTCCAACAATAGTAAAAATGCAAATAGTCTTTAAAACCCACTAGAGCATTTTTTTAAAAACTAGGTATGAAAAATATATACAGTGTATTAAAAAAATCTGAATAAAATTAATGTCTGGATTTATACATTCAGCTGTGTTAAACAGCTGCCTGTGTACAACACAATTTGTTAAAATATTAGCAGTATTTTTACTATGTTAAATAGTCTTTGTTCAATTTACAGTTTCATTACTATTAGTTCACTTAATTTACAAGGCTCTGTAACTGCTGTCAGACCATCATGTAAGTGGTTTTGTGCAAAATTATTGCCTAATGTATTGTAAATTGGTACAGAGAAATCTTTATAAACATCCAATTCACTCACACATCAAATTAACATAACTACAGTACATAAAACAACATACAACCCCCTTTAACAAAGGTGCGGAATCTAACAAGGAGAAAGCCTTGATACTGCAACTTTCCCCTCATTTTTGTTGAAAGTGTTTTCTGTCCTGCTGAGTTACCAGCTGGTCCTTAAAAAGGTGAAGGCTTTTGTAATACAAACTGTCACACCTATATACATAAATATGCACTGAAATTTACTTTACTTTTGAGTGCATTTTCTTCACACAACATGAAGTGGTGGTTTATCTGTGAAATTCCAAAGCTAAACTGCAGCTGCTAAAATTTAGCAGGTGTTGTGTGTAGTGCAATTGTGAGATGTCTTCTCTGGAACAGAGAAGAGCACATGTGAAGCAGCACCAATGCAGCTCCTCTGAAAGCACAGTCCCAGTAGTGTTTTATCTACTTCTTTTGTGTCTTTTTACCTGGAAACAAATCAGACATTTCCAGACACGCCTTTAAAACACCTGTGCTAATATGGATCTGAGACCAAGACAATTAACATCATACATTCTGCAGTCTGCTATCTGTTTCTTGCTTTCAGAAATCCTTTCAGAACTGCAGCAGTAGAAGAATCAAGTCTTTTGTCAGCTTTGATAGCTTTGAAGAGAGAGCCAATCACTTCATACAAGGCCTGGGATTTCCCTGGGTTTCTGCTGGAGAGGTAGTCCTTTATGAATTACAGGATTGGTTATTCTACACATGGATTCTGACACAACTAGGAAGTATCCAAGTAACATACTGTCTGGTACCGGGACTGTAATGCTGCAGTTTCTCAGGAACAGGAAACCTGCAGTGTTGCTGTTTATATCCAGCTCAAGTGGATGGGGTAAAGTGTTCAGTCTCCCATACTAACTGCTGCACAGAGTTCTACTTCTGAAACAAAGTCAAAATACTAAAAAACAGGTGAAGAAGGAATACTTAAAGACGCAGGGATGGAGGAACTAAAGCTGAAACTGAAACTTAAGTCAAAAGATGTGTGACTGATCTCCAGTGCCTAAGAAACTACTTATAGCTGAAATCTGCTACTGGTTGAGCCAGGTTCAGTTCAGAGCTCTCAAAGAAAAGGGATGAGTGTCTGAAACATCAGTGCTCCCTTAACTAGGTTTTTCGCATCGGTGAGCCACATCTTCCATGTGTCAGCCATGGGACGTAGCCCTGCCCCACTGACAACAGCTAGTGCAAATCCTGCAGTGCAGCATGAAGAAGCACAAATACTACACATTGGTTTCAAGTCCCAGTAAGCGTCCCATCCGCTCCATGTTCTTGTCAATTGTGGCACGACATGTGATCTCTTTAGCACACTCCATAGGAAACCAGCCTCTTTCACCATCTCGGAGCCGCTCCCCTTCATACCAACCTGCAAGGTGAAGGGACAAGGAGTGACAAACTTTTTCAAGTGATGTTAAAGGTAATGTGCTAGAACTTTGTGTGTTGCACTTAAGTAGACACATTATACATTTATCTTCACAAGGAACAGCAGAAGAAGCTCCTTAATCTGCTACTTCTTAAGATAGGGTTTTTTTATACAGGTAGACTAGGAACAAAGTAATATGTAAGAATTAATACTACATAAAAATTTGACTGATTTCATGTTGTAGTTCAAATATATTTTTAAATAACAAAGATTACAATATCACGGCAATCTAGCAAAAGCAATGCAGCACAACTAATAGGGACTTTGATTTTTGTATGTAATAATCATTAAGTTAAGATTTTGTACTTCAAGTGCTGACAGCTTCAAGCATCACCAAATCAGCACAGTGTGAGATATGAGGAGAATCTCTTGCACATCCAGGCAAGAATCAATTTTGATCTTGGGCTACCTGATGCTATGGCAAACAGGCAAAAGCAGGCAGTGAAGCACAGTGTATAACATGGCTATTAACATGAATGTTTCTCTTACACAAACCTAGTGCTTACTCACTAAATCAGACACAAGCATACCTACATGAGCCCCATGGTTTTTGGTAGAATTCTATTTCTCATTTGCAGACATTTTACAAGCAGTCAGCACATACTTTGAATATCTGTTGCCTAATCAGAGGATGTCCTTCAGAAACCTGAACTGAAATGCTCAAGGGTTTCTTGGAAGCTAATTCATTGTCCAGCCAGTGCTATTAGAAAACAGACTTTTCTAACTGGATCAGTTGCAGTGGTGACAGGTGGTTAGTGACAGCAAAGTTCTCACTCACCATCATTTACTTTTTGATAAACCAAAACAACATCAGCAACCTGAAGAGAGAGTTCATCTGACTGCTTTGCTGTGTAGGTTCTGATGATCTCTACCTGAGTCAAAGCTGTGAAAAAAGTAAGCCAGGCTGAATTAAACCATTTATGTAACAGATCATCTTCTATGAAAATATGCATATAATTAATTTTAAACATTTCCTTTTTAGAGTACATCCTCCAAACAAAAACCCACAAAAAATGAACCACAACAAAGGAGGCAGCCAAGTTATGCACAGGGCTTCCTGTCTGAGCAATTATACATGAACAAACTGGACGGACATGTAAGGGACGGAACTTTGCACTTTTGCTACCAGACTGGAACAACTGGCTAAACTGTAATTAATGAATGCAAATAGAAAATACTTTGTGAAACTGAACTCCTCCAAGAAACCCCCCAGCACAAAGGAGATGGCAACTTCACATACACTAAAGCAACACAGCCCAAAAACAGAAACAGACATTTCTAAGGCTACATGTACTCTACACACGCTCATGCCCCCAGCTAAGGGGCAGCACATTCCCATTCCTTTGCCAAAGCTCTCACAAATCTCATCAGTTGTAGCTTACTTGTCCTGTCCATCTTCTGCCCATCTCCATCCTGTCCAAGCGCTGTAATCCAGCGAGCTCTGTCACTCCTGCAAACAGCAAAGACAAAATTCCATTTCCTAATTCATGCTCTTGAAAACTCCTGTTTTCAAGGCTCTGTAAAGCATAAAACTGCTTTTTTTTCCCCCTCTCAAAATATAGCCAGGTGTGATACTATTATTAGTGATACATTATTCAAGCATATTTAACTATTTTAAGCATGTTGGAGAATAAAAAAAGCCTGTAAACACACATGATGTCTATATACCTTTAGCTATTTTTCCATAATGTAGGTGAACTTCTCCACTAGGATCTGTGACTAATGCTTGTTAAATATTATTACTTAGGAAAAAAAAAGTCCATCTTATGTACAAAGCACCTGATAAATGCAATATGGCAATTTTAATATACGACACCAACCAACAGGCTTCCTGTAAGTAAGAACTGTCTATATGCACTGCACACTTAAAATGAAAGCAAGAAGAGGGGAGGGCAGAAAGTGGGAACTGAAGCTTCTCTGTGCTCTCAGGAGGACACATTTATGTTTCCAGATATGTTAGTGTGGGATATCTGAGAGTCAGAACAAATAAGTGAGGACCCGACAGAGGCCTACACTAATCATTTGAATCTCATCTTGTATATAACCTAGAAGAAAACATAAACAATCTCTGAGAAGAGCAGAATTATCTAGGTTCTAATTACACAACACATCAGAGGTGCAAATGACCAACAACCGATCTTGAACGCAAGTGGAACAAGCTAAAGTGGTGTTGAACAAAGGAAAAAGAAAGCTAATCTTGAATCACCCCTGTTATTGGCTGAGCTATAACTTCATCTTTACAGCTGCAAATTTTGGCAGATCAAAATTTGAATTCTATTCCCAAAACAAACCTTTCAGTGAGATTAGATTTTTATCTCCTGTTTGTTGAGGGGCTTTGATGATATCAGTAGAGCTTATAATAACACAAGGGAATTGCACGATTGAATTTTCCTATTCTCCACCCCCTTAGGAAGAATTTTTGCTGCCATCTTTGGTGTAAAGAAACACAACTGCTTGCTGCGGAGACCTGGTACAATCAAAAATCTGAAACATCTGAAAAAAGAAAATTCTAGCCCTTTAGAAGTGTCACAGAACGGGACATTTACACAGATTATTGGGGAATTCTCTACAGTACATTTTCCAAGATGCACCACTGCTCAGCACCACTACACACTGTTCTGCAGAAAAGTTCATCATTCTCTTCCAGGAACACTGATGCTCTATCATGGCCTTTCTTAAATAGCTCAAGAAATCTCTTTTCTGTGCACAGACTCAGAAAACTTCCTGAGGATAATGGGATTCAGAATGGATGTCTTTCTGTGAATGCTTCTTTTGGAAGCTCATTACTTTGAATAGAAAGATTTTGTTTTAACGGCATTTAATACAAATCTGTGATTATTTTTCTTAAATCCTAATACCCACTCTTCCTTCAAAGATGAGTTACTGGCTGGCTCCTGCTAACATTTGCTACCAGTTGGTCTCATACCAGTGGCAAAAACTACAGCATATGCTACACTTCAGTCATTAAAAGTAGGTGTACTAAACTCGTTGTACTGCATCTAGAAGAAGAAAACTCTATGAACAACTCTGCATTAGATTCATTAACTTTGTGGCTTTTTGTTCATTTTTGCATTTTTTTTGGTTGGTGGGGTTTTTTGGTGTTTTTTTTTTTTGTTTGTTTGTTTGTTTTCCTAGAAAAAGGTGTTATTTATACTCCTATTTTCCTTCCCTGTAACCAAGCATTCTTAACAGGAAAAGTACATTTTCATTCAGGCAGCTCTAAGAAAAAGGCAATGATCCCAGACTGCTTCCCAGTTTAAGTGTATATTTCTTTATAATCTGTGTGTACTGTGTATTTTGTGCCTTATTCACTGGGCAATATGAAGTCCTGACCTAATGCAGGTACTTTTGTACTTGGGAACCAAACACCACATGAAGAGACAAGGCATGATCAAACTGCTACAAATCTTTGTGTCAGATAGAACATTTTTGTACATTTAAAACTGGACTCTATTCAGTGAGCACTCTAAACCATTCAGCTTGGGGTTCCCACTGCAGATTCCCTTCCTGACCTTCTCAAACAGGGTAATGCTCTATAAAACCAGGTAATTTCCAAACACAGTAATCATTTTCAGAATCTCTTTCTCTGAATGACAATCTGTTGGACTATTTATATGACAAACAGTGTACAGCAAATCAATAATACATCTGCAGAACAAAATTTCTTTTCATAAGAAGTCCAGACAACTAAAAATGTCCTGCATTTTTTTCCCAATAAAAACGCATTTCCAAACATGTCTGAATCATCTGCTTACTTTATAATGAGATCTTTAATGGAAATCATTAATGATCTATCGTTTCTTTCAGGGCTATTCTAAACTTTGAAAGCAAACCTAAAACTCTAAAGTTTTCCAGGCTGGGCTACATCTGCTTCATGTCTTCCCTCCCGCCTCCAGCTTCCACAAGAACAGATAAAATCTTTCACTTTTGTGGAGGGCTGTGTAGAAGTTAATGGCACCACAGCGAGATGACTGCCTCTTGGATGTGTGCTCCCGACAGAACAAGACACTTCTTGTTGCTCATTTCTAAAGCAGAAAACTGTCGTCAGGAGAACAAGGACCACCTCTATCCCAGCGCAGCTCCCCAGGGCAACACCAGACTCCTCCCATTTAATCCAGTACTGTTCCACTTCTGCACCATCCAACTGTTACAATAACTAACTCACGAATCAATCCTCTTGGACAAAAGCATTCTGCATTCATACCCTAACATGATTTGCCTGCAACCACCATCATGCCTAAGGATATACCTGTGCCAGTTTCCTCCTGCTAGTACTGTGCTCTGTGTACAAACAATACAGTGTAAACACCATACTGCTAAAAGAATTGACAACTGGGGTAAGATACTTTAAACCTGTGAGGAACAAACCAGCACATGAAAGCATCAGAGACAGAGCAAACATAAATGAATCTCTGCAGTCTGATTATTCAAGGTCTTCTCACCAAAGTAAGTATCAAGAAAGCTTCCCTGAGTTACAACAGTAAAAGCAACATTCTCCTTGGAGATTCACATGCTCAACTATTCAGCACGCACAGCAGCACGGTGTACCACAGGGTGAGATGGAAATGTTGTTGCTGACAGCCTAAAACTCAGATAGGTTGAGAGGTGAAAAATTACAGAAACGGTAACTATTCACTTACTGACTCTCTGTTCCCAGGAGCATCTCCACCTTCTCTCCTGCATGGTTACTGAGGACCAGTAGTCTGAAGAGGTGAGTTGCAGAAGTCTGCCGTGAGTAAAGCATAGCTGAAGTGTTCTTTACAGGAGAAGAAGTCAGGTCCTCGCTGTCACACTGTTGTACCACCAGCTGGTCTCTTAAAGAATAATCTGTGACATTGTAACTCTCCTCACTGTAGAACAAAATAGGGAAGAAAAACCCCACCAATTTAATGTTTCATTTTCCATTAAGTATGTCTTGAAGCAAACTAAGTCACAGACTCCACTTTTAATGACACGGTATGGCATGATTCTTCTGGCACCTCAGACCTTCATCTGTTCTATTTATTTTTCTTGAAAGTACCAATTTTCCAAGACACAAAGTAGATCAGTTTTTAAACCCCGCAGAATTTAATTTAGCGGCGCAGTTAAATGACTTTGGTGTTCCTGAGGGGGAGTGAGCTCGGCTTTACTCCACTGAATTGGAAATCAGGCACAGCAATTACCTAGAAATGCATTTTTACTTCTGTAGTTTCAAACAAACATCAGACCTCTATTTTAGAATTTTACAGGGGAAAATTCTGTTCCTGTCCCTGTAAAATGCTGGATGTGCGCTCTGCTTCCACGTAAACACCACCAAGCTTCATTGTAAATACTTTGACAAAATTTTAATAATACTTTTTAAATCATTTTTAAAATGGACAAAGGCTTCTCACACACTAGCGGTCTTGCAAAAACATTGTGCAATTTACCTCTTAGAGAGTACTTTGTAAATAACTATACCAACTCTAACTGATATGGATAGAGATTGTTATGTGCACATAGTAACTTCCCAATGTGACTAGAAAGAATTCTAAGAAATTATTAAAGTTAGCAGCTTTACTTAGGATTGAAATGCAGGTGGAGCAGGGGACAGAACATCAGACGTCACAAATCAGAGCATAAAAGTGTTACTGATTTTAACAACAGGACTTAAATGAAAATACACATTCTTCCCTTCACAGCAGCCTTTTATTTCTAAATGTGAGATTCACCTGAGCTAATCAAAATCATCTTGGCGGGTGAAGACACTGCAGAGACAGAAGCAGCATATCTGGACAAGGCACGCTGCCCATCTGTCACAGTGCAGTTCATGACTCATGCTTCAACTTCAGAATATCCAGACATTTTCAGAGCTCTGATGCAAGTTCAGACAGTTCTCGTGTCTATTGGTTTTGCTATTTATTCATGTCGAGGCAATACTGGAAATGTTTTTTTCAAGTGGAAAAATAATGGTGTGTTCCCGATTTTTTAAGTTGTGAAATACAGGTAAAAAAAAACAAACACAAAAAACCCCAACCAAAACCAAAAAACCATCAAACAGTTAAAAGAATCTACATAACTTACTCAAGAAACAGCAAGTGATAACAAGGAAAGACTGATCGCCCAAAAAAGCCTTTTTGCTTCCACTGAAGCAAAATGTTTCCCAGCATTGCCTTACATGCATTTGCAGGTCTACTAGGATCTGTCATAAACCCAAAACAGTGAGAAATCGATTACTTCATAATTTCATCTAAGCTTGATAAACTTTTTCAGATTTATTGTCTTACAGTGGTACCACAAGAACAGATAGAAAAAACACCCGCTTACAGAGGCATCAAACCAGTTCTTCCCTCCTAGCTTGTCCTCTGCTGTGTTTATCAAATTTTGCAGTAAATCAAACAGATCAAATTTTAAGGAGCAACTATATATTTTCCACTTTAAAGTAAAACATTATTTAGATCTCAGTCTCGACTGATGAAAAGCTGTGCTAGAGCCTCAGTTTGCTATGGTTCATTGAGAGAATTTAAATAGAAAAAATACTTGAGATGATTAATATTGCTGCCAGAGATCCACACAACCCCAAGCACTGAACTGACACAAATCAAACCCCAAACACCTGGAACTTAAGCCATCTGAAATGCTGATGGTGACATACTTCTTCTGGCAGGTGTAACTGAAGCGTGTTCTTCCTTTATGGTTGCTCAGATATTGTGAGAAAATGGAGAGATGACTACTTAACAGCTGTTGGGATACATGCTCCCCATTTTGTGAGTTGTTGGGAAAATACCTGCCAATACCTTGATAGTTAACATAATGGTCTTTGTAATTCCCATTTTTCATCCTTCAGAACTGCTAAAACACAACTGAGCAACATCATAACACTAGGACTCAAAATGTTAAGTTATTGCTGATCCCTGTAACTCGTACAGGATGTGATGAATTTCTCTATTCTTCAAGTGACAACAGGCTTACAGATCGTATTGTATTTGTGGATTTTTGTGGATTAATAGGTCCTGCCAGCACGTCTAGTGTGAAAGTTCTTATTTCACTTACATGGGGTATTCTTTCACTTTTGTTCTGTGAATTAAATACTTGAAATGTGGGTTTTCTGCAGTACAGCTTTGTACATTCTCAAATGATAGACAGAACACAATACTAACAGAACTCATTCTTGCAAATACTTTTTCTTTTGTTGAGCAGCTTGGGGTCTTTATAAAGTAAGCAGAAACAATGACAGAGAAGCTTAGTAAGATTTATCATATAGCAGCACTGAAATCACTGTAGTTCTGAAGATAATGAACATTTTTCTTCCCCATTTAATTTTCTCCAAGTCTCAAAATGGGACCAACAAACAATTCTCCACAGTTCACCTGGAATCACAACTCCTGTTCAGGTACAACTGACAAAGGTACAAACATACCACAGCTTCCAAAAGCACTGTTGCAAGAACTTCAAATAGATTTCAAACCTCTCCACATAGTTTTGATTAAGCTCACTTTTGATTAGACTGCTGCTTCCACATTCCTTAGAGTAAAAAGGAAATGAGAGGGGAAGGAGCAAACTCTGCAAAAGCTCTGTAAGAATGAAGCCAGGTTAACTGTGCTTTTACGCATGACTTCTTGGGTCCCAAAGTAGAAAAAATACAGATTACAGATAGCTTTTGCTTTAATTAAAACCGTTTAACATGAGCACAGTGAGAAGCTGGGAGAAATCTTCAACATATCAACGTATGGAAAGATAGATTTTAATTTCTGCATATGTAACTAACTCAGGGTAGCTACAAGGAATTTTAATTCAAATGTATTCTGTACATCCTTTTCCTTTGGAAAGACGCACACAGCTCATCCCTTAAACATAACACACTTGCATTTGCTGGGATTGTCCTACTGTATAAAAGTATATTTTAAGAGTTTGTGAGAACAGGTTCGTGTTTCACATTCCCCTAAATCCACCTCCAGATTCAAAATCACTCATTTATCTGCAAAAAGATGCTACTCATCCCTTGAAGGCAGTTGCTTTGGGTGCCATCCACAGTAGCTGAGGGTACCTATTAAAGAAGGAAAAAACAATTTTTTATCTAATATTTATCAGTCTCCCCCTCTTTTTTCTTAAAATATAAACTAAACCAGGAAAAGGCTGGCTGGTGTGGTTGGAGTTGGGGCTTTTGGGTTTGTTGGGTTTTGCTGTTTTAAAGAAGTTGGTTCAGTATTTCAGTCTAGGAATCCCTGCCTAGCCAAGATGGAGCTAGCAAAACCAGCAAGGGATGCTGCTGTAGTTCTTTGGTAATCTTCCATCTGAAAAAGAGATGCAGTCTACACATTGGCATAACTAGTAAGAAATGCATTCCTTATTAAAAAGGCAACAGAGATAAACCTCTACAAATCCTTCCTCTTCCTTGTCTCCAGTCAACAGTGGAGTATTCCAACTTGACCCTACCAGGCAGTCCTCACCATTTTACCTCCTGTGCCCCATGAGGCCCTTAAACTCTCCTCTTTCCAAATGGGTAATGAAAGACACTGACACGGCTGGGAGCACTGATGCATGCACATATGTTATGAACAGAACCATGCAGCCAGGCAGCGGAGTAACACATCCTTTAGAATTACCGTCATCAGCTAATACAAACGGGCCCACATATGGTTTTAGCCTAAGACTGAACTTTTTTGCTAAACTTTTCTTTCAATTCAGAACATGAAACAACAGGGCTATTTTTTACCCCTTTGCAGGGAATCTGGACACATTTTAGAGGTGCTTTTATGAAGACAAATTATCTTTTGCTTTAGTATCATCTGTTCTGGCTGTCCATGCTTTAACAGCAAGCACATAGTTCCCCTTATCCCCTTTACTCCTTCCAGCTGCACTACTCTGCAGTCCTTGGTCTTCCTCAGAAGTTACTTTGCATTTGTGCTTGCCATTAGTTACAAAATCACTCCTGCATTTAAAGGAGAAAACCCTGGATTTGCAAGCAGCCCTGAACCTTGGGGTCAATCCCGTGTATGAAGTCCAGCTGCATTCTGCTGTTGAGGCACCTCCAGAGCTGATAAGTCCATTTAGACAGACAGGATTCTAGTGGTAGGGGATTCCTTAGGGGATTACTGAGAACAGAGTATCCCATGAATGTACACTCATTCAAAAATATAAGCCCCTCTGGAGCTCACCTGAAATTTCCCAAAAGCATACAGGATGTAACTAACTGGTGCACCTTCTGACTAGCTCAGGCAGCTTGAAAGAACAACTCTAAAAGATAAGTTACTCCTAGAGTCAGAATACTACCTTCAAGACCCAATGTCAGCATAAGCTATTGGTTTTCTGGTCCCTGTAGTGGATGTCATGGCCAGAATGGTGGCAATTCACAGTACAGCAAGGGGATAAATAAAGAGAGAACAGAAGACAAAGGTTGGACCAGATGATCGTTGAGGTCCCTTCCAACCTGGTATTCTGTGTTTCTATAACTGGTAAAACACTACCACAAAGCTGAAAGAACAATAGATGAAATATTTAGGTTGCTCGAAGTCAGTCTTTGCAAAGTATTCACAATATTTACCTTTCCAAATTTCTCCATTTAATTCCCCAGATTTACCTGAAGAGTCAGAGAACAAAAGACACTGTTCTAGAGGGCAATCCGGATAAGCTGAATTAGACTTCCAACTCAGAACTGCTCTCCAAAGGGACCTGCCTTCTCCACTGAGTGCACAGGCACCTCTGAAGTGTATAACGAGGGCGCCAAACATCACCCAGCTCTCTGCTTCATGCCATAATCCAGCCAACATCTGTGTTCACATGTATAAGAATTAACTGGTAACCTTCCTGTGCATCAACGATACAAAAGCTGTCCCTTCCACCAAGAAGTTGACATCCTGACACATGCTAGCACTGGCTGCTCTTATCAAGGTAATGCGTTAAAACTTTAAGGTCCCCTCAACTCAACCCATTCTATGATGTTGTGAAGTCAGGAGCATGCCCTGAGGATACACCAGCACAAGACCTCAGTTTCTCTTTATTTACAGCTAAAATGTAACAGTTCTCATTATGAACAGGTTTCTGGTCCCATTGCTCACTCCGTGTTAAAAGATGCAGTTCTTCCAATGATGAGTCTGACATCTGGCAAGTGTCCCTGAAACACAGGGGGGAGCAGTGACGTATGCCCTACCAGGCTGGAGCAGAGTTACTCCACAGTTACCCACATGATATCTCTGGCAGGTCCACCAAGCCCAGCCCCTGAGAAGTTGGAACCGAGCCGCTGCCAGCTGCCTGTGCGAGGTCCTTCATGTACGGCAAACTGCTCAGGGGGATGGCTGGAGCTTAACTCTGGGATGAGGGTGCACAGCATGACTGGGGCACTAAGCAATTAGTATTTTTAGCACAGTAATGAGAAGGGATTTTTTTTTTTTTTAACAATGTCAAGAATCTTCTGAAACAAAACTGCTCAAGGGAAACACAAACATTCAAACTCAGCCAGCAACACGTACTTCTGTCCATTGCTGTGGCATCCATGGTAACACTGGGGGTGGGAAAACAGATCACCCAGAACTCAACTACTATTAATAAGCTGATTCACTCAGGCAAAGCACATGCTTCATGCTCAGAATATCTGGGAGGCTCGCAGGAATTGGTGCTTTTCAATTGTATGTTTGTTTAGGTGGTCTTGAAAAGTGACTGTGAACCTGATCATCCACATGAAGCATTCTTCCAATTTTGACCTCCGAGCCCCTTTAGGACATTTTAATTCCAACAGCTCGCAGCTGTCATAAATCCAAGTCCCAAATTTTGGATAAGATATGTTGTTATAAAAATCTGGTTTATAATCTGGATACCAGGCCATCACATAGGAAACCAATAAACAATGTAACAACACAGATAATAGATGTGTCACTGTTTTCCCAACTCCAACATTTACTTAACTACCAGCACAGTAATACGTTAACAGCAGTCCCGTAAGAGAAGAAACACACTGTTCAAAGAAGTGCAATCCAGCTCTGATGTGCTGCCAGGGACTGAACAAGGGACTTTCACAAAAGCATTTCAGCATAAGCTTTGATAAACACTGAATCTCAGAAACGTGTTCACAGCAGTCAGATAGCTGGGGAGAAATCTACTCACTTGCCTTCCCATCTTTATTAAAAAAAACCACAAAATCTTCACTTAAGAAAACTAAATGAGAATGGAGGAGAAAAATATTAAGTATTAGCATTTTCCTCACAGATTTTATACTGTATCTCATTCCTTCAAAATTTATTTAAATAATGAATTTGAAGGGTGTCTTTTAAAAATAGCTAGTATTTGGCTTAACTGGCCAACCCAGAGAAAAAAAAAAAACAAACAAAAAAACCCCAACAATTGTTTTTAAACAGTTTTTAGTCCCAGAATAAGGTTTATCTATCAAGTAGTATCTAAAAGCAACAGCAGAGGATGTACATTCTGTTCAATTCGTCTAAACGTCTCACCAAATCTAGTGGTAATATGGAGACTGCTAGAGCTGTCCCCCACACACCACTCCCCAAACCAGCCCAACTGTGGAAAGCATGGAGGGGAATAAACATTACCTCTTTATCCTTCAAAAACTTCTCCCTTTGCTAAGGCACCAAGGATGAACTCTTCAAATCAGTTGGACAAGTTGGAGTTTTGGCAGTGTTTGCCAAAAATAAATCCTGTTTAGTAGTTACCTGTCAGTACTAAACACATGCTATGAGAAGCCAGGAAGCTTCCGTGTTCCTTTCCCCTGGGCTGAAGCACACGCAACAGTCACAGTAACTTTCAAAGCCAATGGTAACTCAACTGTTCTGTGACTTCAGGGAGCTGAACACAAAGGCAGTGTTATGCTGGTGACACTCTTACCTCTTCTTCTTGGTGATAATGAGGACATCATTAAAGAGGAAGAAGTACACCTGCTGCTTAGAAGTTCTCTTAGAAAAAAGTCCAGTGTCTTCCACATATGCTGTTAATTCGCCTCTTTTCACTAACCAGCGTGAAGAGGAAACCAGTGGAAATGGCTATAAAACAAGAAAATAACATTTTAATCCTTCAAAAGTGGAGGTTTAAAACCAATCAGATAACAGAGTATTATGTATTTGGTGGAAAAACAACATGCTTAAACAAACTCAAGTAACAGGTTAGAAAGACTTAAAGTATCTTTGTCCTTCCTACAATATACAAGTAGTAGCATGCAAATACTTGAAAATCATTCATGCACATGGTATAATTGCCCATCTAAGGGAAGAATGAACAGACTTGATTGCTTCCACTGGATGGAACAGACCGTGTGAGATCTCCTAAGGAGTTTAAAAATAAAGAGACTGTCCTCCAGGAATATGTGAGGTTTTGTAGAATGCTTGAAGCAATCGTTCTTCAAGCACATACGAACTTTGGATTTTCCTCTAGGTACCTCACAGCTTTTCTGCCTACACACTTGGGAAAAAGAGCTCCAGCGTCTCACTCAAACCCGAGGGCTACAGCACACCAAGCTTCATCACTTCCCTAAGGCCAGCTGGTACAACACTGTGCCTCATTCTGATCATGTGTTCTGTGCCACACACAGAGTGAAAAATGTAAAATCCTTTAACAGAGAAATACACTGTACAACCTCCTGTGAAGTGTTCTGTAAGCACGTTAAACAGACATAAGGAGATTAGGAAGACAGCACACAAGATTAGACTGGTCCCAGTACAGCATTGAACATTATTGTGATAATCAGAGTATGCAGGCTTTGCTGCCATTAAAATGTAAGGTGAGGAATGCAGAAGGCTTAGCAATCATGTGTGGTAGCATCCATTTTCTACTCTGTAAGTAAACTGAAGTTTCAACACAGCTCTGAAAAAATGCGTAAAGCAGTATGTGTTACATAGGGTTTGAACCAGCTGTCCATTTTAATGCCAAACCAGTAATAACATCATAAAGCTCATGATATCATAAATCATAGTAACATCATAAGGTCACGACATCATAAATTCACCTGTTGTTTGAAAGACACATCTGAAAGTCTTCAAATGACATCTCTTCATTTGTCCACTTACAAAAGGCCACATTAGCAAACAACTGTCCTTCCTCAGGATCACCTTCAGCTTTTTCCCCATCTTCCATTTGGCCATAAAACAGTGACTGCTACACTCAACCACAACTGCACTGTGATTTGCTATGCAGCCAGTCAGACAGCTCCAGGCATGCCACTAGAGTGGGGTCTGTGCTTGTTAGAGCATCCTCTCAGACCAGGCATGACAACTCTGTGTCACTGGCTCCCAGAAAAGTCATTCAGTTCACCCCTCAATTTATAAGGTGTGAGCAGAATCATTCTTCCAAGGCAGTTACCACACCAAACCTCCCACATTATTTCCCTTAATGGCAAGAAGAGAGGCTCTCCACATACTTGCTATCCTCACCAGTAGCTCCTGAAACATCATACAATTGCCGGTGCACTGTCCTAGCTTCACCTAAGATGCTTCCCTCCTCCCCCCATTATTTAAAGCACCTTTCATGTGCTTGCAAAAAAGTATTTCTTCATACAGATTGTCAGCTGTCATCTTCATTCTGCATGGGTTGGCTTTTTATATCTTTTAATCACTTTAGCTGCCTTCTACTGAACTAACTCCAGCTTGTCAGCACTTGCCCCACAGCACCATGCCAAAACCAAGACAGTGCTGTGACTGCGATCTTACTGTTGGAAGAGCAGAATAGTAACTCCTTCATTTTCCATGCAACCACCCCTTGGTTTTGAGTGTCGAGGTATAATTTTACAGTGGCTTTTCCAAAGATGTTTTCCCTGTCCCCATGCAGCACCACAGAGCTCCCACCCCCCTGCCTTCCCTTAGCAGGCAGCACGCTAACAGCAGGTGAAGGTTGCTCAAATGCGAAGTGCAGCAGCCCACTGGAGCTGTTGCAAACTGCTGCCCATTAAGGAAGCAGTCCACATTTTACCTTGCCCTAGACTGATTCCTGACCCAGCGCACCCAGAACAGGCAGTAACCAACATCCCGCCCTCACCTGGTACCTGAACACAGACTTCCTCTGGCACAAAGGTGACCTCCGCTACAGTGTAGACCCGTGTGAGGGACCCTTCAAAGCCCAAATACTTCCCAAGTGGCTACTAATAAATACCAACATGTTTCATTTATCTGCTGCGATGAGTCTGCATTCATGCTACTAAGACAGTATCAGTGTATTGAATCTTGACGAAATTCCCTTTGCATATTTCTTCCCAATTAATGCAAGCTCACATATTCTGTTTTGATTTACGTAATTTTTGCAGGTTTTGAGGCTTGTACCTACCCATCAGTTTATTAAATGCATTTTCTACTGTATTCTCTCATTTGGAAATGCTGAATTTTGTTTCAAATCCCTATTTTGTAACAAGATTTTTTTTGCCCAAGTCTGTTAGTGAATCAGAGTGAATCAGTTTGGCTTGGTGTAACTTTAAGTTCATGAACTGTCACTCATCCCAGATGAGCCACACTTGGGCTTTCTGACAATACCACTTTTATCGCTTTCTCCTAGGTCTGTATCAGGTCATTTTTACCATGGCTGGTCACATTATTGAAGGGTCACTGTTAAACCTCACAGGTTACCACAGGCCTGCTCAGCTCGGTGCTCAGACACAACACCCCAGAGGAACTCCTAAGCCCCATCACTGTAATCACACACTGAAAACACAGATTTGTGTCAGCATTCAGCTTTAAAACATACGGCATATTTTCAGTCAAAACTCTGTTGGTTCAGTCCCTTCAAGTTCAGAAACATGAAGAAAGTTTTTGAACAAATGGCCTTTACATTTCTTGAAATACAGTAATGGCTCCAGGTGACAAGAGAAGTGTGGGGAACATCAGCCCATGCCCCAGCCATCATGTCATCATGCTTGTAGTGACTTCACAAAACAGGACTCTGGGCTGGATGGTCCCTGAACACTGAAGTAACACGCATTTGTTTCATGAACAGTAAAATAACACATTTGCACGAAAACAAGCCCCACAATTTTTCTGGTGCTAAAGGTGAAAGATTTAAGAATTAAAAACTTTGGCATCTGAATTAAAAATTCAATTCTACAGATGAGCCATGTACAAAAGTGACATCTGAGTAGCTCCTCTTTTACTCCTGTGAAACACACTTCAGTTACATCTAACAAAATAATAAACAAAATTCCCCAAGCCCTCTATGAGGTCTCACAAGAACAGACATAGCTGACCTAATTTATAAATGGTTATGAAACAGAATTATAGCACCGTGACAACTTTTACAAAGTACTTTAAAGATTCTTATTTGAGGACAAACGGAATTCCTCTAATCTGTACTCTAAGTGAGTTCATCACATTTTCCTAATGGACTCTATTTGAGAGGCAGCTTGTTTTTACTTTAATATTAATTTTTTCTTAATTGCCAAAAGAGTACATCATGTCAACCATCTCCTTTCTATATAAAACAAGCTGTCAGAACTTAAAAATGTGCTGAAATGCAGCCAAAGCAGTCTTTTATACGCCAGCTGGCAAGCTCTCAAACCACAGATAAGGTTTGAACCACTAAGTGCACATTTAAGATGCACAAATTAAAAACGTGCATTAAAAAACACAGAAAACAACATACATGAAGCTGTTTCACTGCCATGAAGCCGTTTCATTGCCATGAAGCTGGTGAGGGCTGCAAGTGACCACACGCACAGGGATGAGTCTCATAGAGCCTCTTGCTCCTGTGAGGTTGGGATCCCCATTCAGGCCCTGCTGGGCACTTCTGCAGATTCAAAAGGCACGAACAAAACTGCTGAGCAGGTCACCCAAAGGTGTCAGACTCCCCAGACTCCTGTCAGACCAGCTATGACCACAGCTGCTCTTTGTTCCTACCAAAAAAATTACTGTAGAGGATTTTTTTTTTTTTTTCATTAAAAGCCTAGATTTTATTTTCAGTACCAGAAAAAAATTGGAATCTCAGCCTCCTAAGACTCTTTACAGTTATCTGAGGGTTATCTGAGTACGCCTGTAAAGCAAGACAAAACCTTAGCATTATCACAGTGAACTGTATTAACAGAGGTGTAGTTTAGCTTAACCAATTTCACCCCATGGAAGCTGCCTGCTATTCCAGGTGGGCATCGCACTGTTATGTCGCTGGCAGCTGCTGCTGGCCCCCCATGTGCTGTCACAGGCAAGGGTGGGTGACTCCTGCCTGCAGGTATGACCTCCAAGCAGGGTGCTGGGCTCTCCCTACAGCAGCTCCTGAGTGCTGCGCTGTGCAGCACCCCAATGATACCCTCCCCTTGGGCAGCTCACACAAAAAGCACGGGGCCTCAGACGGGCAGTTTTCACAGCAGACTATCAGAATGTTGTAGAAACAGACCAGAATTCCAAGCAACATGTCCTGAGCTGACTGGAAATGGGCCTGGGTTTTTATTTCATGCTGCTGTGAATCCAGATAGTCAAACACAATTAGGATTCCTCCTGGTGTGAAAGTAATCACTCAGGCATATTGTTCCTATCACATATAAGACTATCTCCACACCAAGCAGCAGCAGCTGGCCTCTCTCCCAACAGCAACATCTTCATAGCAACTTATCTTCACAGCAAAGAATACTTCATTCAATATACATATAAAAAAAGATTTTGCTGTAACATAGTCCTTCTACTTGAAATGAAAATACCTGACAAAAGGTTTAACTTTTATCCTGCCATAACAGATCATTTTTTCTCCACAATTACTGTGTAACACAAAGAGGCTATTAAAGTTCCACTGTTTGCTGTATCAGTTACAAACACTGCTTCACCCTTTAGAGACAGACATAATTTGTTCTTCACCTACAGCTAGAAATCTAAGCAAAACCTTAAAAATATCTACGGCTATATTTATGTATCTACAGCTTACAGGAAAGTCAATTAAACTTACCAGAACATCTCCACACACTGCCAGAGCACATGCCAAAATGAGAAGCCAAACTGCTCCACAATGCAATAGCTTCCCCAAAACAATTCTTTCATTCCTCCAACAAGTTCTCCCTCTCAAGAGACTTCAGCAACTACTCAGTTAAGCAATCACATTTTTCAGTGACCTCTACTTGCAGTGGAGAGCTGCAACAATTCCTGCACACATCAGAAATGATGCTGTGCAGTCTTCTGGATTTGTTTTATGTGAGGAGGGAAGAGAGAGACAACAGAGCAATTCAAAGTCCAACAGCCCCTAATTACTCTGAATTTCCAGAGCTTCACCTGCTCCAAAATCTGAACTTGGTTCCTTGACTGAATGGTCATGTCAGTATTACCGCCTGCACTAATTACTTTTTATGCTGGCAATGATCCTATTAACGCTTAACATGTGGTCAAAGCTATTTATGTGCTACATGATTTATGGTGACAAATATAATCATCATACCTTGATTTTAAATTCCAGCTGGGAGTTAATTGTGTACATCATTTCTGTCCTTTCCATTTTCCGAGCACCTTCATTGCACAAACGCACCAGCTAAGAAAAACAGACACTTATTTAACAGGCTTCATGTACTCAAGATCCATAATACAGACTTTTGTACATTTATCAAGTACATTTCTGAGAGAGCATAAAACTGACACAGGGATGAGATTTTCATGCTGGGTCACAACCACCATGTTTCCAAGACCAGAGTGAAAGCAGCCCTGAGTGACCATGTCTGACTTGACAGCAATTCTTGCTTTGAGGCTGCATGACCCATGGTTCCCCTCAACCTGCATTCTCCAATACTGCTACAATAATTATTTATTCTTCAGAGGTATCCATATGGTACAAAGGTTCAGCTCAAAGTTCTGATGGAGAATGGCCACAGCTCTGCCCTAGTTAATGATGAGCTTCAAAACAAGCAACCTTCAGACTGGTGCAGCAAGGCGACATGCTGCCATGTCCACCACACACATCTGGCAGCCCCAACACAGGCATTGTGCTACCAGCTTGTTAAGCTAAAGCCAACAGTACCCCAGAAAAGGTTTCATTACAGCAGACTTCAGAGTCTGCAGTCCTACAGCAGGCTACAGTTTCCCTGAAGTGTGCATGTGGCATTAGGGAGCAGGTAAAAACAGGGGGC
Organism: Loriculus beryllinus; assembly: GCA_039877255.1. Lineage (NCBI taxonomy): Eukaryota > Metazoa > Chordata > Aves > Psittaciformes > Psittacidae > Loriculus > Loriculus beryllinus. Next base: position 20,178 of record JBCJKH010058290.1, read on the forward strand.
AAAGATGGAAGGGCACGAAAACATTCCCTATAACCCCACGTCATCACACATGGACTTCCCAGCCACCAACTGGCCTCTTCCCCTTCTATAACCCGGCACTTCACACACCATACACTGTTCCTGCAGGAAAACCCAGCTGTGGTGGCAGCAGCACAATGCTGCCAGGTTTAGAACATCTTTTTAAGTAATAACCAAACAGTAATTTAGGCCTGAAACTGATCCCTAGTGGCCTTTCTTAAACAGAAGAATTCAGCGAGTTTATGCTTCAGTGCTCTTCCCCTTTGCATTATTTATGCGTGGAAATCATCCATTTTCCCTTAGATAAGGATGTTCTAGGCCCAAGGTAATGTCTAGCCGCAACATGCTAGATTTTTTTCGCTTTACTAAAGCACAGCAGGCACTTCCCATTCACAACAGTCCCTGATGCACTGCACTTTCTGAAATCCTGAGATCCTGGTGGCAAAAAACAACCAGTTCTTAGATCCTCAGGTTTTCTTTTCACACCACCATTTTTTGGTTTAAGGAGCTGACGATTTCCAGAGTATATTAAACAGATAGACTGGAATTTCCCACCAATTAAAAAGGTAATCTGATTTCTCAGGTCCAAACGGAAGGAAGTGAAATTTGTTCTACAAGAGCTGTTGAAATTTACAGTCTGTGCATGGAAAATGGATTTGCGCTCCTCTTCCCAACCACTGATTCTTGGCAAAAAAGTGTGACTCCAGGAGACTGACAGGAGGTGATCTGGTTAACTTACAATAAAAGCAGAAAGAATTTGGAATCTTCCAGGGAAACTTAAGCCTTTCTTTTCTCTACTGTGAGAACAGGGCTTAGGCTTTTTTGGTATGTCTGGTCCTGCCATACAGCTTCCTGTCATCAGAAGTGGCAGCAAACACAACAAGTATGCCCAACTACATAATGAAACAGGTGAACAAGATGAGTAATAACATGGTAATTAATTACCAGGTGACTAAAATAACCCACACCCAGCCACCTCTCACAGTGGGCTTCCAGAATGACAAAAGTATGCAGCATGATTTCAGGAGAACAGTCAAAGCAGGAAAGCTTCTGCATTCAGATTAAACTGCAGAATTTACCTTGCTCACTTCTTTCAGAGCCTGCTTGCAGTTCTCATATTTCGATGAATCCTTGGGAGTCTTCTGACAAATGGTCTGAAATAAAATGTCAGTGACATCAGAGAACTAGGAAGCACAGGCTGTGACAAACACAGGATTGCACATGCATATTAATTGAAATCAGAGGTGAAGTCACAGCTGGGACAGATCAATGAGAGAACACTGGATCACTTCCTCAAGAGCACTTTCTCACACCAACAGAACACCACCTCTGAAAGCTTTTGGAGCCACACAGTGTTTTGCATTTTGTAGCCCATCTCCACAACAGCAGCACAGTGGGAGAACGAGGCTTCACCCTCCCAGGACAGGGGAAGCTTCACCAATTTATCTCCAACTTCTGTCAACCCACAACAAATCCCACTACAGCCATACAGGACCAGGTTCTTCCTGTTCCAGTGTTAAGCTTTTCCTGGAAGTTGAAATACCCAGTTATTTACAACTGCACTTCCAGTAAGAAAACTGTACCAGCTTACTCTGTCTGACCTCTCCATGAAAGGTGTTTCCAAAGGATTAACAGAAGAAAAGGCTCTTCAGGCTACACTGGTACAAGAACCAGGAAAAAATATACACATCAGTATTATCTTATTAAAACAAAAAAAGTGCACGGAAGGGAGTGTGGCTGCAGCATCCAAACAGAGGAAGCGCTGGAAAGCAATGAAAAGCAAATACAATCCATGATTTACATGACAGTTACATTTGCAGAGCTCATTCTTACCAGTTAGAGATGAAGCCTCACCAGAAATAGGCAATCAATGACAGACCAGATAAATTAATTTTATTGAGAAACAAAAACATTTTATTGATATTTTACTTTAAATTAGTCTTTGGTTTAAGTATGCTCTCTCCTCTGAATGTAGTTGGAGCCATAGTTCTGATACCGAAGCCTTAAAAATCAGATTCACTGTAAGTCTCAATGTAAGGTTTACCCAACAAAATCCAAGAAAAACAAACAAATGAAACAAACTGGAACAGTGGAAAATAAAATGCTTAGTTTGCTTGTTTAGATGCTTTTAGCTGAAGAGGGGGAAGAGAGGAAAAAAACAAGAAAGAGAAGGCCCACCTAGGGACACACCACAGTAATACTGGGTTATGATGCCACATTTTACCTGGAAATGTAGTGCAGAGAAGAGAGCACTCAATGTCCATCAATGAACTATAGTACTGTCCAGATGATCAAATTAATCAATGCATAGTTTGCAAATATACAGCAGAACAAAATTAGTTGTCCTGTTTGTGGATCTTTCCAATACCAGAACCAGAGCCTGGATTTTTATCTACACTACTGCTGCTGTTCACCCACATTTAGTTCTATCATGTTATTAGAAATGCCACAGATCTTGGTGTGAAATTTAGAATCACAGAATCGTTATGGTTGGAAAGGACCTTAAGATCATCAAGTTCCAACCCCCCTGCCATAAGCAGGGACACCTCACACTAAACCATGCCA
>JBCJKH010058293.1:9939-22142 GCA_039877255.1 Loriculus beryllinus
AATCTCCCCTCTGTCAGGTTAAAGCCATTCCCCCTTGTCCTGTCCCTACAGGCCCTTGTCAAAAGCCCCTCTCCAGACTTCTTGTTGGCCTCTTCAGGCAGTGGGAGCTGTTCTAAGGTCTCCCAAGAGCCTTCTCTTCTCCAGCTTGCTCAGTATCAAGAACAGAAGGCTCTGGGGTCCTCACAGCAGCCTTTCAGTGGCCTTGAACCCTAAAAATCCGGGCGGTGGCATCTCTGATTACAGGACTCAAGTTCTGCATCAGGAGGTCTTGAAAGCCTGTAACTCCTGTGGGCCAGCACAGGCTGGAGCAGCAATGGATGTTTTCCAGCAAGCAGAGAGCTGTGAAATATTCTATTGAAAACCAGCACCAGGAAACTGTTCCCATCTGATACACAGTAATTTTGCACAGTGGTGAAGGTTTTCACACATAGCAATAAAGAGTGATTTTGGAAGGCAAATAGCTGAAAGAGCAGAAACACCTGAAAATGAAGGTATCACCTCCAGTCATGATTGCAGCTCCCTGATGTAGGGAGCCAACACAAGCCAGGCACAGGATTTCCCAGTGGGGTCCCAGCCACCAGACTGTTACACTGCCTTCACACTGTCAAATGCATTCGGATTCGCAATTCACTGAGCACTGGGTTAAAGTACACACGGCTTTAAAGAAAACAAGCTTTGCTGCAGTGCTGGCAGTCAGCTGTGATATTCATCGATCATTTCTGTTCGTAGAGCTCACGCAGCCTACTCAGTCCCAGCATCCTTCACTGGTGCAAGTTTTCATGTTGACATGGCCAGGCTCTTCTGAACAAAAAAACCAAGATAAGGCCTGGAAAATTGGTTGGGAAGCCACAAGTACAATGATGTTTTCTGACTTTTGAACAGCAGACTGAATTTAATCAAAGAGGCATTAAATGGAACCATCGTGTTTCAGCAAGAGCGAAGGGAAGATCTGGTAATCGGCAGGCATCAAGACTCTCCCACTGATGTTTACTTAGTTTCAACTGATCTATCTGTACCTGTCGCTGTGAAGAAGCTGCAAGCACCTACACCAGGATCTCTGCTTATGTAAAGCCTGGCCACAGCAGAGCTCTCTGCTCTTCACATTCTTTTTAAGAAGCCAGCCTTCAGCAGGTACCAGTAATGGGCTGGGCAGGAGAGGGGGAGAGGACTTATCCCTATTTCTCAGAAGTGGTGACCCTGAAGGAATTTATAGCAACACTCACCTGGTGAGACAGGAGCTGTGGTTCACATGCCAAATTTGGATGGCAAAGTCAGAAATGAATACAGCCCCATCCATCAGGAAATATCAAAGAAGCACCTAGGCCAAGGCAGTCTGAGTAAACAACAGGGGTGGAAAATACATGTGTTCCAGCACCGAAAGCACTGAGGTGTCTCCTCAAGTTGAATGTATATATGGCGTTCACTCTCCAGTGAGGTCTAACCACCAAGTCAGCCTTTAGCATAACCTCTATTAATCAGTTCAAGATAGACTTGAAGGCTTAGGAGGAACCTGTGAGGTCCTTCCACCCATATTTGCTCCTTCAGTGACAGTGTTAGCTTATGTCTGCTGCAACAAATGTGATGTCTTTTTGCACTGCACTTCTCTGTGCCTAGAAGGTCGCCCTTTGCAGTGGGAAAGGCAAGTCCTATTTCAGCAAAGTGTTCCACCCAGAATTACTCTGAAGCCTGGCTGTGCTCCTTGAAGCAAGTGGCACTGAAATCCAGTGTTTTAATATTCTGCCACGCAGACATGTCTCAGGAATGTGCTTAAACAGGGATAAGGATTTAAACGTTTCATTCAATCAAGACCTGCTAAAAGAGCTGTCAGCAAAGAGGTGGCAACAGTGGTGTGTGTTACGTACAGAAAGCACATGCGAGCGACGCAGTGGTACTGTGAGAAACATGTGGCAAGTACCGGTATGTGTTTGCCAGTCCTCGCTGTGTCACAGTGCTATCGTGGCTCCTGAAAATAGGAGTTTGCTGCCTCACATCCAGCTGCCATGTTCACCGAACCCTCCTGGCAGCCGGGACCTGCGGCACACCACGCAGAGAGCAACTTGCTCGCACAAGTGGAACCGGTGGCTGCTCTCTTGAATGTTAATTAATTAATAGCTAGCACAACAGATGCGCTGCATCTCCTCAGCACCTCACAAAGCGGTAAGCAGCACTTACTTGGAAGCACAATGGATGCTATGCCTTGTGAAGAAGTTGTTTTCGCTAATGCAGAGATTTCTTGGTGGGATTTTCTGACCTGTCTTATGCAGGATCAGGAGGACTACCCTTTGTGCTCAGGTCCATGAATTAAGTCTCTGTGTCTCAGAGGAACAGTTCTTTCCTCTTTTCCAGGAGGAGCTGAGGAGTGACTGGTCAAGGCTGCAGAATCTCTGCTGGAACTAGAAGGGCAATCAAGAACTATTTGGGTGAAGGTAAGTCTCACCCAACAGGTCCAGTTTTGCAGTCATTATCTGGACAGTTGCCCCATTGGATTCACTGTGAATACAGTGATCTGTAAGATGTAGATCAAGAGTTATTGTTTGATGCTGTTTCAGCTTCTTCTTCCTTTTTTTTTTTTTTTTTTAATCTGCCCTAAAAATGCCAGAGCTTGTTATCCTCTCAGAGATTCAACCTGAGCATTTGTGCTGCAGACTCCCCCGTGCCCCTTTTTATCAACCTAACAAGAATATAACTGAGTTCCACACACTTCTCTTTGAGGAGTCATATCCTCCAGCTTTGCTTGACTTCCCCAAGTTTCCCTCTGGTTCATGGAATGGTTTGGGTTGGAAGGAACCTTAAAGCTCATCCAGTTCCAAACCCCGCCACAGGCAGGGACACCTTCCATTAGACCAGGTTGCTCCAAGCCCCGTCCAACCTGGCCTTGAACACTGCCAGGGATGGGGCAGTCACAGCTTCTCTGGGCAACCTGTGCCAGCGCCTCACCACCCTCACAGGGAAGAACTTCTGCCTAAGAGCTCATCACAATCTCCCCTCTGTCAGTTTAAAGCCATTTTCCCTTGTCCTGTCACCACATGCCCTTGTAGAAGTCTGAAATAATCTGAAATTCATGTCAGAGTGTCTGGTGTGAAGCACTTTGGTAAGTGGGAACACTGAACAAGCCACTTATTAATAAGGAATAAGTACTTGCAATAGTTATTCTTAATGAAATATGGAAAGTAGTAGTGGTAGGAGTACTCAAGAGCTAATAATAGTGGGTTTAAATTACAGCAAGGAATATTTAAAACATAGTTTAGGCAAAGCTGTCTAATGTTCAGACTTGCACTGACTTCCCAAAGAGGCTGTGGAAAGCCATCACTGAAGGTTTGCTTTAGAAAGTTAGACAAATAACTGTTGGAAACAGCAGATGTTATGCTGGAGGGCAGCCTTGGCTACAGTGACCATGAGTGTTGTAGTTCATGATTCTTAGGGTGGCGAAGGGGGGTGCGCAGCAAGCTCACTGCCCTCAACTTCAGGAGAGCTGACTTTGGCCTTTTGAGGGATCTGCTTGGTAAGACACAATAAGATAAAGTCCTGGAGGGAAGAGCAGCCCAAGAAAGCTTGTTAATACTCAAGGATCACCTCCTCCAAGCTGATTTCCTATATGTAAAAGTCTGTGCTACAATTAAGAGCTACTCCTCCATAGCACTGCAAAAAGGTGGTGGTGGCTCTAAACCAACTCTTGAGTGAGGCTGGAGCAAGGCTTGGCAAGCCCTGCCAGCCATCCTTAGGGCAGCCCTATCTGCTGAGATATGAAAATCCCCGGAATCCAGATTAAGCAGTCTCAACACCAAAAATGTACAAAAAGTCAGCATCAGCATGGGTATTGTTTACATCTATTTACATGCTATAAACAGACTGTTCACCTTTTGGACTGATGCAACATGGCACTCACAACTAGTCTTCACAACTTGACTTGGCTTTTCTTGATCACAAGGATATAGGTACGCACTGGAGCTATGTTTCATCAGTGGGCTTTCTATCCCCTCTGTGTGAACTGTCTTTTCACCATTCTGTAGTTACATCATAAACAAGTACTCAGCCTCTCCATCACATACATCCTAAAGTAGCTCCATGACTCTCCAAGATTAACAGGGCAATTTGGGGTTTCTTTGGGGTTGGGTTTGTTTTATTATTTTTTTTTCTTGGGTTTTTTTAATGATTTATCAGCTGCTCAGAGCTGGAGAGAAACGTGTGCTTCAGACAATGACAAAGGAAGTGGGTGGTTGGCAGCGACACAAGGAGCTGGGGGCCTTCATGAAAGCAGGCACTATTTTTAAACCCTGATGTGGAATGTTCTGCTCAGAGAAGATCCATTCCCCGATACTGTGCTGTGCCCACTCACTTTCAATTGAAAGACTTCAATTGAAACCCCATCCATCTACTCTTTCCAGTCTCTGCTGGAAAGGACTGGATACATAACTTCTTCATGGGAAGCATGTTAGACCCAGGAGGCTCTGTAAAATATTTTTCTCCTCCCATAATAATTTCCCTCCTAGCTGCTTCTACCAAGCGTAGCACAAGTACTATGCCTCAAACACATACCCATTTTGGATCTGGATGGTCTTTGAGGTCCCTTCCAACCCAAACCATTCAATGATTCTGTGAAAAGCGTGACTTACAAGGGCTTATTTCTCCCCTCTCAGCTAACACAAGTGACAAAGCATTGCTGTTGATCCCTGTAATGAGGTATATTTTAAATGCAGGAAAGCAAAAGTAGAAAAAGAATCCGCTCAATTTCCACTGGGTCCCTATACCTACTAAACCAGGGACACATCTCACCTAAGATCAAAAGACTGCCATGTAAGGGACTGCCTCCTCCAAGACTCAGGGTGCAGTCAGAGGGCAGGACAGCTACCATGTGTACATTAAGCATAAAAAATAACACATGCATTTAAGATTCTCAGGGCACTGACACCATGAGGTCCCACTCCTGCTGTTGCGGAGAGGCACAGTGGGAATACAACAGGGAAGGAACTGCACGGACAAAGCACCACTGACTTGATATAGCCGGGGCCCCAGCATTATCATCTCGTGTCTTACCAAGTTTGACTGCTTATGAAAGACAAACATATTGTCCCTGTCATTTCCCCTCCATCACACCCTGCAGGACTACAGCCCATGCTCCCCAAAGGGGACAAGCTGCCACGGCGTCACTGACCTCTCCTTGTGGGAGCCACAATCCTGACCTACTTTGTCCTGCAGGATAGACTAGAGTACTATCAGTGCTGATGCAGCTCAATGTGACTTCAGAAAAATCCAGTCATCTCCTTCTCAGCACAAACACAGCCTTGTCGATAGAGTTTGCTTTGAACAACCTGCTCTAGTGGCAGATGTTCCTGCCCATTGCAGGGGGTTGGAACTAGATGAGCTTTAAGGCCCCTTCCCAACCCAAACCATTTGTGATTCTATGATATTATCAGTGCTTTTTTTTTCCTGTGCAAAATGCTTTACCAAACAATGTAGTATGTGCTACTTTGTGAGAAGATGAGTAATTGGATGAATTACGAACAGAAGGTCCTTCTCTTCTGCTTACACTATCCCTCATCCATTCTTTCTCCTCTGCATAAATTCTGCCTGGCATCTTAGGAATGAGCCAGTGAAAGATCTCACAGCCAGAATAAGATTCATGATTAGATCTTTATCTGCAAGTCAGGTCTCCTCAATTCATAAGAATTTGGGCTTAAATGTCCTCCTCTCCTTAATTCAAGTCAAATCCTTCAGCCCAAACTTAAGTGTGGGGATGAACCAGAAGAGAGGAAGACTTTCAAACACAACACTGGGCCTCTTTATCACTATTGTCATAGCAAAGCTTCATATGCAGGCGCTGAGGGTCTTAAATTAAATGTCAAATAGTATCTAGCACCAGGAGCATGAAATATAGTAGCCTACAGGGAAAAGGAGCCTGACAGCTTTGCTCTGCTTGTCAAAATAGCAGTTGCCTCATACAGCTATTCGGGCAAATGAATAACCAGTTACCGAACACAGAAGTTACCTGAATCAAGAAGGAGTGCTGGGGATGGGAGGGAGTAAAGGCAATTTTTGAATCCTATTCAGATGTTGAAAAGATTGATTTCTCCACTTGTGACAGAAGAACAAACAGAGATGTCTCAATTTTTATTTAGTTATTTGTGAAGTTAAGGTTGAAACAAGGTTATTTAATCTTCTCCCCTTTCTCCTCACCAGTTAAACATAAGAAATGCCATGAGCTTATTTCTCTCTCAGGCAACCGGGAAACTGCTGCTGCCTTTTTGAATAGGCTCAAGAAAGCTTGCCAGCAGAAGTTTATGAAGTCTAGTTAATTGCTTCAGCATATTGATTTCATGTTTGTATGAGGAAATGTAGAGCTGGAGACACTCCTAGCTGCTTAGCCCTCCAACAGCTGGTACCATAGCACAGCCACGCTGGAAACCCTGCTTCGTGGAGGAAAAGGTGGGATCATCTAACGCAGCAATGGTGCTGTGTACAGAGCCATGAAAAGCCCCAGACCTCCTATAGGAACTGCTGATACTCATCCAGATTTTAGAAGATATTGTACCAAAGAGAATTTTCATTTTCAGAAAAGCAGAATAATTTAAATGCTTATAACATTTCCTAAGCACCTGATTCTGTTGACAAGGAACATTCTGTGCCACCAGAGACCTGTAGCGCAGCCCTCCCAGTGTATGGTGAACACACTGAAAGCAGGAGGAGGACATAGGGAGAAAAGAGCAGCTCTCAAACGGTGCAAATGGGCATACCTGCATTGCCCAAGCATGTGCTGGAAAGTATATGGTAATTACAGTTGATTACCTGATGCATTAATTTTAAGCAGGGTTTTAGGGTGAAAACCAGAAACTAGGCGTAGTCACAGCAGGAAACAGCTAAGGTGTACAACACAGAGGACTTGGGGAAAAAAATAATCATAGAATTAATAATCAAGAGTGGATGAAAACAGTAAAATAGAAAAATCCCCTAATTTCCACCAAGACAGTTCTGTTTGGGCGCTCACATGCTTTAGCAACCTTTCTTCTCCCAGCTTGCAATAAAAAGCACTAAAAATGCTCTTTCTGGGATACTTACAAAGTTTTAATGACTGCCAATGCGAGCAGAAATTCTAGATGTACTGAACTCCAGAAGGGACATGGGACTCACTCTGTATCATGATCATGAGGCAAGACTGCTGGCCCTCGCAGCTCTTTAATTAAACGACTAAAGGCAATTTTGGGCATGGTGGGGGGATGCTGGGATCCACCTACATTGTAGCAGAGAAAGGAAAGGCCACAAGTTTCGTAAAAGACAAGATCAGAAATCTTCATGCACCCTTTGCAGAACTAAAAATAACTACAGCACCTGCAGGATTTCAGCATTTGGATCATAATAAAGTCTTGTGGTGTTAAAGGTAGGGGGGAAAGCAGCAGAGGAACGAGGACTGGAAGGGTCTCAGGACCTGAGCGTACCAACAGGGACACTGCATCCAGAGAACAAACTGCTCTTTGTTCCTGGCTGAGGCAGATGCTCCATAAGGAAGGGTTAAAAAATCAGGCAGGCGCAAAAGCACACTGAGAAATGGGTCAGGCTACAGCAGAGCTGTCAGTTTTCCCTACCCACAGTATTAGAGCTTACTTAGTCTGAGGTCTTTTATTAAGGTCCACGAGCCAGGACAGCCTATCTAGGAGCTGCCATGTCTTCAGGCACAGCTTTCTCCACAGATTTTCACATATCTGGCATCGGCTTGCCACTGCTATCTATACAACTTCCACACTTGACGCTAACTTCACAAACACTAAAGTATGTGACTCAGCAGCTCAGAAGGGCAGAAACCATCATCATGCTCCACAGGAAAATAGATGCTGAGGGTTATAAATGGGAAAGATCTATTGGGGTATCTTGGCTAGTTGCTCTAGTCTCTGGTTTATGCTATTATTATATCCTGTTCAATTTACATCAAAATAAGGCAGCTAAACTTGTGGTGTCTCCCTGAAATGAAGATCATTACTGACTCTGAGGTTTGGAACTATTTGTAATGTGTGATCCCAACTTGTTTATCCTTGCAGTCATGAAAGGCTTCTTATACAAAACACTCTAATCTCAGTCCTACCAATATGCTTTGTTTTACAAATATGCCATGGATTAGAAGCCACCTTTCTTCTCTTATGGTTGTGTACAAAATGGTAATACCAGACAGTGGCTTTGCCCTCTGGCTTCCTCACTCTCGATGCCTCAGGGGCAAAGACACATTATTTGATACTTCCATTTTCAGATTTTGGTCAGCAAATCAAGATTTACAATACCTATAACCATTGGTACCTCTTGCTCCAATGTCAGATAAAACATCCAGTATTCCAGATGTTGCACCTTCTCTCCTGTTTCAGAAAGACCTTTCAGGCAGCTTTGTCATACTCACTCTTTCTGATCACATTACTTCTAGCACATTTTCTGACATTACATGAAAAGCTGAGAACAACTTGGACTTCTCTATGATTTTCCAGCATGGCCTGAGCAACAGCCTGGCAAAGTCCGGATCTTTCATGTGATGCTTGTCCAAAGCCATTTTATAATGAAGGCTAGCCCTTAAGGTTAACACTGTAGAACGTGTTCATGAAGCACTTGTCTGCAGTTCAGACGAAACAAACAAAAAAGAAACAAACAAAAATAAAGACCAACAACAAACCCACACTTACCAGCTCTATGTTCACAGTCAGAAAACTGAGGGGGAAGATCCAGCTTGCAACCAGTAACATTAGAAGCCTACTTTCTACATTTGTTTTTTGATTGGCAGACTTAATTAGAGCTTAATGCAACGTTCAGACAGGCATTAGCAATACACTGCGCTTAGATCAAGGAGAATGAAAGGCAAGAGCAAGCAAGCAAATGCTCAAACAAGCAATCACTCCTGTAACTTACTTTTGGGTCTGTGAACTTGAACTTTAGCCTTTCCACCATCTCCAGCCTGAGCAGGTCCAGTGCAACAGGCTCTGTTCTGTAAGGACAGGGAGCAGAGGGCAGTAGACAGCATTTATTTCAACTCTACAAAGCACAACAAAGATTCTCAGTAAACAATGGGAGGCAGCAATTTTTCAGCTTACTCTATCTGCCAAGTTGCAGTAAAACTATGAATACATTAGCCTGCCCTCGTGGGGATGCTTTTGTTCAGTCAAAAGGACCAAGAAAGAATAAAAAGAAAAAAAAAAGGAAGAAAGCATGAATTGGGAAAACAACAACAACAAAAAAAAGCCAACACAAAAAACCCAGAAGAAAGAATAGCTGCCAGGTGGACTGGGGAACCTGCTAGAATGAAAATTAAATGCAATTGCATGGGCAATTCATATTTCTCATGGCTTTTTTGCATCCTTGTTAATGAAGTAAGGCTATGAAAGATGTTCCTGGATGCTCCGCAGCCATCCCCAAATTCATTGTCTCTGAAGCTTGAAGGGTCACTTAGTCCTTGCATATACAGGTGTTAAACTTGGTCTTTTGAATGCACATTGAGTGCCTGATAAATTAATACTCTGAATTTCTATTTTAATTTATTTATAAATGGGAATAGAGAGAGATTTAAAAAGTAGTGATTAAGGAAGTAATCAAGGATGTATGCTTCAGGAGAGAAAAAGTGAAGTGTGAGACACTTAAGGAATACCTGAAATATTTGTTCCCTTAAACTACTCTCTGCAAAAAGTTGTTGCTCTTGCTTGAGAGGCAGTAGCTTGCTGCCAAAAGGAAGGGTTGAGGCAGAGTTTAATGGAGGCTTTATTCTGATTTTATCTACAGCATTTAACAGAAAAGAATCTGAAAAATGTCCTGACACCTTGCTGGAAGGAGGCACAGATAACTAGCTCCCAATTCAAATGCTGACATACAAAACGTCAATCCTCAACCTCCCACCTAATGCCAGAGACACTTGAGTGTCTGCCAACAAAATACTCCAGATATCCTTTTCCCCCTCCTCTAAGTGTGTAGACCAAGTAAGCCTCAAAGACCAAACAGCCCAGGCAGGCCCCATGTAAGACAAAGTGAAGCAATGCTGTCATGATCATCTCGCTTTGCACAGCCAGCACCCTTCTAACAAAGATCGGGCTCAGTGATGCTTACTGCATGATAGACATGAAACCAGGTCCTCTCAATAAAGTGATCCAACTCTCAGTCTGCTGGCCCTTCTGGGTCAAGAATTAATAGCTCTGTATCTCCTCCTCCCTGCGTTAATAATCAGGTATCAGTCAGAATGCAGAAAAAGGGGAAGATTTATTGCTGTATATCCCAAGCTGAAACAGGTGCTCCCCTTGGCACTGAAGAAAAAAAGACAAAGCTTGAAGTACACATTTCTCCTACGCATTTCTGTCTGTTGACCTCACAGATCCACATTCTGGCATTCTTAAATCAACTTCTCAGGCAGTAGCTGTTCTCACACATAGCAGGGGAAGCCTAAGCCCTAAATAAGAAAGGTGTTTGGTATTACAGTAGTTGCCTGATGATTCCCAAGGCTGAGAGATGCGATACTCAGACTAAGGTTCTTTCCCAAATCTAAGACCCTGACAAACACCACTCTTGACAAACTCCCTCTTGTTCACATACTGAAGAGTGGGAAGAATGCCAGGGGTCCTCTTTGTGTTTCTGCTCAGCCATCCACCCCACATACTAGTTAGATTATTGGATTTTGACATCAAGTTGCTTTATCTTGATACCACACTCCACCACAGACCACCAGGGACAAGAGACAGCTACATCAAACCAGCACCATCTGCTATCAGGTACTTCAGCCCTGACCTTCACTCCCAGCTGAAAAGAAAGAAGTACTGTACATATCCGACCTAGCCATGGCCCCAGTGTTCCAGCCCAGGGACATGTCATGGCACTGACAAGGGTGGTTAATGCTAGTACAGAAGCTTTCCAAAATGAGCGTGGCAAAGATCAGGCTAAATTAGCTGAACCATTGGAGACAAGAGGGGGAAAGAAGATCACCTCCCAAGGGCACTGATGGCTTCCAACAACAGTACCAACAATGTCGGTTTTTTTGGCTGCACCTTGATTTATACTAATGGTATTCCTTCTGATGCAGGTGAACACTGCCTTGCCATACAACCAACTACCACTACCTCAAGACTTTTTCACTTCATGACAGTCATCCCACTGCTGAAAGGCCCTTCTAAAGTCCATTTACTAGATTGTCACAAAACAAAAACAAATCCTATTTCTAATGTATTTGGTTTCTGGTGCACAGAAATGAACGAATTTCCCCTGCTCCTTACCCTCCTTTCTCACTCTAGGTCTCATGATACTTATGGAGTGCCAACCTCTAGACTTCCTAGGTGCCACGTCCTCCTTTGGACAGCACAGTTATCTCTTTAGCAGTCAGCTTGTGACTTAACAAGGATGAATAGCAGCAAGAGGTAAAAATCAAAAGTAATGACATTTTCATACAGGTGCCCCAAGTAGCTAAACAAGGAAAATGTAAGCTTGTACTATACAGTGTGTGGGCAGGATTACTTCCAAATAGACACTTTTCCCAAGCAGCATCCGTGTCAAGTCTCCTGAGGAACTAATAATCAAGGCAGAAGGCAGAATGACTTAAATGAGCCACGGTGTATCCCAGTAGCCCAATAACACCCCCCTGAAGTGACTGGTAGAGACAGAACACAAGAACATTTTTATTCCTCTATTAAGAGACAATGAGTGTGAAATCAGAGAGATTTATATCCAAGTTCCACTTGACCCCAGCTTCAGCCTGGCTCCACTTTGGCAGCTCCCCAGCTCTGACCACTGATCACTGCTGGGCAGTATCTGCAATTTCAGTTTCCCTTGCTATATGGCTCTTGTGCAGGATAAGAGTACTGCCCAACTGGTTTATATTGTTGCTCTCTCCAAAGGAAGCATTAATAAACTGATAAGCAGGCACAGTGGCAACACACGGGGGATTTTTGCAGGCGTAGGAGATGAATCCTTTAGGCTTGTACATGCACATCACAGTGATAAAAATGTTAGCCATTAAAGCTTTTGCAGTATTGGTAAAGCCAACAGTTTGAAGTATGCTCAATTGCTCATCCATTTTATTTGGGCAGCACTATTATCTCTTGAGCAATCAACTTGTGAGTTAACCAGGCTGCTCCAAGCCCCATCCAACCTGGCCTTGAGCACTGCCAGGGATGGGGCAGCCACAGTTTCTCTGGGCAACCTGTGCCAGGGCCTCACCACCCTCACAGGGAAGAACTTCTTCCTCACATCTCATCTCAATCTCC
>JBCJKH010058301.1:0-16673 GCA_039877255.1 Loriculus beryllinus
GAGCAGAGTAGAGGGGCAGGATCACCTCCTTTGACCTGCTGGTCACGCTCCTTTTGATGCAGCCCAGGATACGGTTGGCTTTCTGGGCTGCAAGCACACACAGAAGCTGGCTCATGTTAAGTTCCTCAGCAACCACCACCCCCAAGTCCTTCTCTGCAGGACTGCTCTGAATCTCCTCTCTGCCCAACCTGGAGCTGTGCCTGGGATTGCTTTGACAAAGAATGAAGAAGCCCCATAAATTACATTATGAATATGGGGTTTGTTATTGTGCTGAAATACACTCTGCTGATTTTTCTGGAGCTGTTCTGTGGCCTGAGGGAAAAAACTCTGCTTTGTCTCTGCTGAATGTCCAGAAGTGGTAAAGTCCCCAAATAATCAATATATGAATGTATGGTCTGTTTAATGTAAACAGGCCACACCAAAGGAGTGGAGAAAACTGAAGAGTCTCTTGAAGACCACCAAAGAGAAGTGCATTGCTTAGACCAACTAGATTAAATTGTATGGAATACCTCAAAATGCAAACTGAAGCTTTCAGAGACCTATATTGGTTCTCCTAACTTCTTTTTGCAAGTTGAACAGATCACTGATGCAGGTAGACATGAAAAAAAGAGACAGGGAGTATGACATATTTTCAAAGGTGGAGACAAGAATATTTCATATGCAAAACTGGTATACTGGTATATTAGTGGTAAAGGGTTTGACTATACTTTCTAACTTCAGATGCTACCTAAATAGGCAGCCTAACTCTTTGCTCTTTAACCTCTTAGAGGGTTCAGGCATGGAAATTACACATTTGTAACACTTAAATGGCAATTCTTCCACAGAAATTATAAAATTAAAATAAAAAATAGTATCATAAAAGGAGAAAATTATGGAAGCAAACAACATTTTGTGTGCAAGAATTACATCCATGTCACAGTTATCTATATGAGTTACGTTATTTCATATATATTGCAAAAAGTACCCAGAGAAAACAACCAACCAACCCACCAAACACCAAAACATGAAAAGCAGGCTTCAATTTGTAGAATATTTCAGTTTTCTTCTGAACTGATCTAAAACCTATCATTAAATTTCCTATAAACCTATAAGTTACTGGTATTTTACAGTCACTCCAAGTAAACTATATTTTGTCCTTATACTCAGTTTCTAAAGCTTATATTAGCTACATGGTTCAGAATAACAGTGAGTTTTCAAGTTAAAACTTGTGTAAATCCCTTGATCATCTCCATTCATTATATGCTCATTTGTTTCACAAGGTGATTTTGCAATCCTATGACTCTTTTGGGGGAAGTTAAACCAGCAGTCCTACTTCAACAACACCCTGGGAAGCCTCCATGTTAGGGCCATGGGCTCACTACCACCCGGTGAGCACAGTGTTTTTTCCTGTCAGAGAGCCTTCAAACCACTTTTTGTACCAAAGACATTTGGTCTGGTAAGCGGACAAATTGTCATCTGATGTAAATTCCTCAAAATGTGTAATGGAGATAAGAAAGGCCTCAGTCCTAAGAGTATAAAACTACTGATTAAATCTACTGCCCAAAATTGCTTGCTAATGTAGAAACAGCCTGCTCCATATCTAAGAGAAATTCAAGGGAATCCATGCAAACTCCATTGAAGCCCCTCCTTGGGTTAAGTGGTACTGTGTTAAACCCAAGATATCTCACATGAGAGAAACCAGCTTTTCCTGATCAACTCTGTTCCCAAATGACTCAAATCAATATAACTGCATTTTGAATTCAGACCAAACTTTTTTTGTGTCTTATGATTTTAAATACCACTTTTAAAATACATTTTAGGTAGTACTTCTTTATATTGTTTTCACCTACTTATCTGTCTGCTTTATATACACATTTAGGTGATAACTGGTAAAAATTCAAGCATACGTTTATCCAGATTGTATTTCAACTTCTCTCTCAGTTGCTAACACCTTTTTACTAGTGACCTCTTCCAGCAGATGTCATTATCTTGTAAGCAGCAAACAGAAAGCAGGCAAAGCCTGCATTGCAAAACAGGATCAGTAGAAAATGTTTAGTGTTCTGACTAATTGAATGTGTGCGTATGGAGGGAGCTGCATATTAAACAAAAAAATTGTGTAATCTCTTATTTTTCACACTCTCAAATATATTCAAACCACATTTTCAAACCTTGCAAGAACAAAATTAAGCATCTTAAAATGGAAAGCTACATTTAAGTGTGTGTTTGAGCTCCCATTAGGCATCACATTATTTACTTATGTTATCCATATGGGATTGTCTTCGTTACTAAAATTTGACAGTGCGGAGATGGAGCATAGTTTATGCTTTCTAACAAACAAACAAACAAACAAACATACAAAAAAAAAAAACCAACCCAAACCAAACGAAAACCACCCCAAAACAAACTTACTTTTTCAAACAGAAAATATATCCTGAATTTCAGAACTATGGGAGTTGCTCAGATTCAGACAGAACAGCAAATATGCTAAGATACTCATCAAGTCCAAGTAGTCTGATCCATATTGTCAGGTGCACCTAAAAAACAGTGGTCCAAGTTCTCATGTATTCAGTGTGTGAGGCAGTTCTAATCCACATACATGTCCTGAGACAGGAGTGGAAATTATCCTGGGACATGTGTACATTTTTTCTGCCCTTCTGTTAGTATATCTCAGAGATTACTATATCATTTCACCTCAGAAATGACTATATACTTTCTGTAACACTCAACCACCCACTGAGCATCTGTGAGTGCTAAAAAAATCACAGAAAATTAAAGTATCCCAAACCAAGACTAATGCACTTTGACACATAAGTATTTGAACTACAGTAGTACAGCTGTGGTGTGAGCAGATGAGCTGTCTTTTACAGTGGAGGCAGAAACATCTAGGAGAGAAGCAACATTAAGCTGAGGCCATAAGAAACATCACAGTCATCCTGAGCTAAGCCATTGTTTCTTGTGAATATACAGCCAAACACTGCCTATCCATTAGCAGTATTAGCACTCTTGGATGCCAGGCAGAGATTAGGACTCCATGTATGAAAAGAACCTGGAAAAAGCTGCAGTCCAAGTGAGTAGCTGCTGCATCAAATACTGATTTAGCAGAATGCTGCAGACTTACCCCATGGCAGTTCTCAGCTCTCTAAACCCCAGGATAAAGAGAGTTACTGCAAAATTACAAAGAATTTCTCCATGTCACAGGCACATACAACACTCTTCGTGTGTCAGAGCACAACATATGGAAGTACCAACACCATTTTCTGCAGTATTCTTGAACATATTATTGTAAAGATCAGAAAATTCATTTTAGCCTCAAATGATAAAGTATATGTGATTTTGAGAATGTACAGTATTCTTTGATCCTCTTCTCAAGTGAAAAATGGAATACACCATTCATTATGTGCTCTTGTCTAATGATGGCCTTTTGGTTTCTCTATGCTCTGTTTTGGGGACTTGTTAGCTTTTAATGCCAGTAGGGTATACATATATATATATATATATATATATATATATACGTCAGCACCTTTTTGTATTTTTATTGTAAAATATCAAAAAGCCTTAAAAGAACTGTATCTACACACTTAATTGCAGTGATGTTCAATCTGTCCTAGAAGCGCCCCTGGGAATCACCTGAACATCAAATACTGATGCTTAGTAGGAGTTGAGCTGAGTGAGAGAGAAGTAACACAACAGAAGAAAGAATGTGGACCCTGCTCTTGACTTTCACCATCTGTGATGTGATACCTGAATCTTGGCACTTCCCATTCTTTCCCATGTGAAGACAAACATGTTGGCTTAAACCATACTTCATGATTTAGCAAAGGTTTAAATTAATCTGCTCGGCTTCTGGTGAAACAGTCTAGCAGTACTCATGTAAGCAGACAGCATGATGGCTCAGATTGACTGTGATACCTAACAGCTGAGAAAGAGAAACCAAATTCCTGAAAATTCCTTCCAGTTATAAATGAACTAGAGCTAGATAGAGAGATTAAACATGGAAATCCAGGCTATACACAAATGAGATGCAGGGACAGAACCAGCATGTGCTAACATACCTGGGGAGAACACAATAATAACAGGTTGGTCAGCACACTGTTTGGACTGAAGAACAGATCTCAGCTAACAAATCCATGGCCACGAAATCTCTGATCACTATTTACAATGCTTCTTTTTAGTTTTCAGAAGATTCAAGAGGATGATGCATCATATCATTTCATACCCCTTTTACTAAAAGCCTCTTATCGGACATACTCATTAAGTAGAGAATAAAAAAGCTTTTCATAAGCAGATGAGTCCTCTGGTGTTATGGTAAAAATGTGGAAGTGTTGGATCTCTTTATGAGAAGGGAAGGTCGGAAACAATTACCAATATAAGGACTCAACTGAAAAGCAGTTATGCCCAAATACATAGCAGTTTTCAGAGCAGAAAATATTATCAGATAAAGATTACTATAATTCACCAGAGGTTTGGAAACCTTTTTTCATGAGAAGGAAATTGTTTATATGCAATTAAGATCTTCGGACACATGAACAGAGCTGTAAAATTTTGTTCGAGAAGGTCAGGAACACGATGAATTCAATTAATCCTCTCAGACTCTTCCTACATTATTATAAAGCTATTTTTGACAAAGAGGGAAGTGTGATACCATCAGTCAGTGATAGAAAATATTAGCTTTATGGGAAGTTTTCTTCGTTGTTTCTTTATAATATAAAAATTTCTACATATTTTTTTCTGAAGCCTTGAAATTATTACTTTTGAGTCTTTTCATCCACTTTCAGATTAAGCTAAATTATACATTTTAAAACACACTTATCAATAGAGAAATCACACACCACATTTCATAGAGAATATGGGACTACTCAGAATAACATAATTGTCATTTTGCAGCATAGATTTTAAGTCTCATTTGAAAGGAAGATGTGCACACTTAATACTCCCAGAGTTATAACACTGTATCTCTCAAAAAAATCCTTTGCTCTTTTAATTTTTAGCTGGTATGCATTAGTAAATAAGTCAGAATGCTTGTGCCTTTTCTTCCCTGAGATGCATTCAAAATGCATACTCTGCCTGCCAATATTGTGAAATGACTTTCATTGTGTGTTTTATGGAACTGTTTTAGATATGTTGGGTGAAATCATGGTCTCCTTTGAAGTTATGGAGAGCATTACTGTTGACTTAATGAGACCAACATTTCTTTTATGTTCAAAGTTACCAATGTTTTTCACTTTATTTTTATTAAAACATACCTCAGAAAGTTAAAAAGTAAATCAGTACTTTCAGTGTTGTATCCACAACATCCAAAAGCCTAAAAATGTCAGTAACTCAAAAATCCCCATAAATGGCTTTGAATGCCAGACACAAAGTTAGCTAGAATTTGTATGAAGTCAGAAATATATTGTACAAAGCGCTTCTTATTGGCACCAAGTCTGAGTTGGGTTAACAAACCCTTATTAAAAAGTTCTACAGAATTTATTTAAAATTACAGTCTGTCTTTTCATAACTTGCTTACCCCTGTGAAATAAAAAATGAAACAGGTTTTATTATTTTATGACAAAGAATTAAAAAACAAACAAACAAACAAAAGTATCGACAGAAAGGTCTAGTTCTTTAATACAGATTATCAGGTTTTAGATTAATTTCTAAGGAAGTCAATTCAAGGTATGTAGACTCCTCCTGGCTGCATCTTTGTCATTTATTCTGTATGGGATTTCCATAGAGTATATGAGATCGTATATATTAGGTATAAGACATATCCTATACTGATTTATAGCTGATGAGAACTAGAATTTATAAATACCTCACATATAAGAGTAGCATTTCTGAAGAAATTGCTTCACATTTTAGGATATTTTAGTGGGACATTTTGCTATGAACATGTTTAGACACATTCAGAGATCATTCTTCAGCAACTTATCTTTAATGGAAGCTGAAAAGCATTTCTTGAGTAGAAGGTCATTTTTAAGTCATAGGAGTATGTGGACACCTTCAGTTCAGAACTAGATCTTAAAGAAACATTAAGAATTTTTTGATGGAAAACCAGGATTAAGTAGGTTAATGCCTTTTACGTTACTTACTGTCTTTTAGTATCTGGAAGACAGGGTCATGGCTGATATTCAGTTCATTACGCAAGGCTGGAACATGATAGAACACATATTTGACACTTCAATGCAATGTTTTTCCTCATTATTAAAAGGGTATTACAAAAACATGTAGAAATCTAACAATCTGATGCTCCTTAAAAAAAATCTACAGTAACTAATCTGAAAACCCCGAATGCTTTAAATTGCTACAGATTTCTAGCCAACACATAAACATAGTAAAATGTACACCTTGGCCAACTGTTTCTCCAGAGCCATACTTTCTTAAGCTGATGGCTGCTAATAGATAAACTGCTGTTCCTAGGATGGAGAATCTGTGCTTGAGTGCATTTGGAGCTCCTTTTGTCGGATATTCCATGTTCAAAGGATCCAGTATTATTTTCAGTTCAGATTAATTTCAGTTAAAACATAATAAACAAGGAATGTCTCCAAGAAAGAGGAGAAAAATGAGTCTAAATCCCTCAAGTCTCCATTTTGTAGTGCCTCAGAGCACTAAAGACAGAAAAATATTTAAGTTTTTGTGTTAAACAAAAATCAAAATTCTAAAAAAATTGAGATTACATTATGTTATAAATACACAAAAAATTAAAAAATTAAACATGCACCAAACACAAATACTCAGCCTCTGCTTTTACTTTATGTCACATCACTTTCCCCCCATTTTTGATCTGTTTTATCTATTTACACTGTGAATTACACAGAAGAGGAAAGCAGAAACTCTTACAGACATATGCATTATATATAATCAAGACATATCTTACTTAGGGAAAGTGAATTAAATGGAATCCTACACCAAGCTCAGAGCTTCAGCTTATGACTTTAGAGTTGCAGCTATGGATAAGCAAAAAAAGCAGGGATGGACTTCAGCTTTCCTTTCACACAGGTTTTGGCACCGAGGATTAATGTCTACCCACAATGATCTCTACTATAGACATGTACAGGGTTTCCAATATAAGGGAAGTCTCTTGAGTTAAAGAATTCTATTTATTTTTAGGCATTGAAAAAACATACATATGTTTTCTTCCTTTTTCTTTTCCTTCTCTGAAACCAAGTCTTTCCAGTTTAAATTTTTTTAGTCATAGCACATATATTTTTTACATATTTAAAATAAGAATTGAACATTTGACAGTTTGCTTTCTTAAACATGTGTGAGTACCCTGGAGCCATGTGCTGCATTATAGGTAACTATAATAATAAAGTTATGACTTCCAAACAGCATTCAAGTTGCTTTACTTATTCTAATAAGAAAGAACAAAAGATTTTTAAAAGCAGGATGACAATATCAAGGTCCCTTACGTGGAGTTACAGAGAATGAGAATAGCTACAATCAATTTATCATGAAAGAATCTTGCTCTGCAGTATACAGAGTATGGAGAATTTGTTCAGTATGCAGCAGTATAATGAAGCAGTGAGAGACAGAGATTATGCTTTCAGTTTTATTCATGTTATGCGTAAGAATTCAGAATTCATTCTTTGGAGGCTAAGCATCCTAAATCACCTGTAAAACATTTGCCTTATCTTTCAACATTAAAGCAGTAGTAGAAGTACTGCTGAGTTCTAAGAAAAAATTAACAAGCTCAGAAAATCAGTTTAACATGCTGCAAGTCTTCCAGTAAAATGTTAACTTTTTATACACAGAAGTGCTTGTGAGCACTTAGGCCTAGAAAAGCAAACCCACCACCCCCTCCTTACACCAAATTTTTTTTTTTTTATTTTTTTGAAAAGAGTGGAAAATATGTAGAAGAAAATGCAACTAAATATACTTCTGACAGCTCAAATGATACATAAATATAAGGGCTGACAAGGGCTGGTTTGTCATTGTAGTTCACTTCGATCAACTCTACATGGTTCTGTAGGACAATGAAATTCAATGCACTTATAATTTCCAAAAAAGTGAGCTCAGATTCTTTTAAAAGCATTTCTATGTGAAAACGGATCATTTACATGCCAAAAGCACTTTTAATGTGACATATTTAGCACATGTATTATTGAGAACGAAAGCTGCTTGAACTTAGTGAATTTTAAAGTCTATAAAATGGCACCCTGCTGAGCAGAAAGGTAGCTGTTCAGTGAATTTTCCAGTTATGTGATTATTTTGAATAATAGACTTGTATATAACTTTTTACGAAATTAAAGGTATGACATTTGCTTTAGTTCAGTCCCGTAAATTGCACTTTAGAACATAAAGAATGGGCTTATGTATGAATTTGTTGTTCCTCCAAGCAATTTTGCTGATTTTTTAAAGAACAGTTTTATGTTTCATCTACTGAGTTACACATCAAACAGTTATCTTAGTAGATTTAATGAGCATTCACGTATAACTTAACACATATGAGGAACAGTGAGGAACCTCAAAAATAAAAGTACTGTGTTTTGCTTTGGTTGTCTGGGATCCATACAGATTCTGCTGCAAGACGATGACTAGTTTAATGAAAAGTCCTAACACTCATGAAGCTTAATTAAAAGAAGTATTTGGAAATATAGAGCTATGAAAAAAGCATTTAATTTTGCTCAGGTTCTCTTTGACTTGATTATGTATTATCTGACATGCACTTCACTGTCATGGAATTGCACAGTGCTACTTGCTCCCAGACAAAGAGGGACCAGTAGGGAAATAAGCTTCATCATGGATTGTTATATTTTATTTTTTGCTATCAGGAGCAGCATAAAGCACTTAAAAATATAGAACACACGACAGAAAGCCTCCATGTGTGACACATATATAAATAAGCATTACCTTTTTTTCTGATTAGGTGTTGGACAAATGGCAAAGCAGCATCACTTTTATCACCAGAGTCCAAAAGGATTCATCATGGCTGCCTCTAACATGGCACAGCACATGGCCCCAGTTAAAGCTAAAGAGTGAACAGGCCATTTGCAAATGTAGGCTTAAGCACTTTGTTGAGTTTAGGTCTATGAAACAAAATTCAGATGATGAAATGAGCATTTGGGAAAGATATTTAGGACACTTTCTGATTTTAACTTCTTTGTTCACACTGTATATAGCAATCAGTAAATATGGCACCTGAAGACTACAAATTAATCCTTTCTTTCAGGGGTCACTGTTCTTCTAACCTAAACACCAATACAAACACAAACCAGACACTGACTCTACATGGAGAGATTAAAGCAGAAAGCAAGTCTTCTGTGATTTGTAAAAAACTTCCCTTAATATCAAAAAACCTCCTCTACCAACACAACCACAGCATGCAAATGTTTCTAGCACACTTAAACAACTTCTGAACTACGAAAAAGAAGGGTAAGACTATCCTGAAAAAGAACACTCAAATAGTCATGTCCCCCCATTCTCTTTTGTTAAACAGGATGGTTTCAGAAAAGATACTCAGAGGTGTAAGATCAAAATGACAACATTTGATATTATACATGATACATGATCCTTAACTTGATCACTTCCTACTTTTCTATGTTTTATTCCCTTATTGACGGGACTGATGATTTATGTTTTCTTTTGACTTCAAATCTGATGTAAAACCACAATGCTATGACAAACACAACAGAAAACTGGAAATGAAGATTCAGGGCCAAACAAACTTAACAAAGGGAGTGAAACTCTCTGCTAAGTATGAAAACTGCCTGAAAACTTCAGGGAATTCGTGGCTCCTGATAGTCTGATGTTTAATGCGCCCCTGGAAAGGGCAAAGGGCTTAAACGGTGGATGGGTAGGTCACTTCCTGAATACATATCACAGGAGTTTAAAAAAAAAGAAGAAAGGTAGATGTTCAAAGTGTAGTAAATGTCACAGTCAAACAAAAGAGTTTAAAACTGTTCCCTGTTCACTTCTGAAATACAGTGTTTTGGAGGCTTTCTCAGATCACTTTGTATTCTTCCTGTCCTGTACTAATCCAACAGTTACTAATCTAGACAAATGTATGTTAGTGAGGGGAAAAAAAAGGTTGCTTTTAGCAGACGTGCGGCGAGGTTTTAATTTGTAGCTGATAATTTGCTACTGGAAGCTTACCCTGATTAGTCTTCTTATGGAACTAACAGTTTTTGAGGTAGTGTGAATTACCTACTGTGTATGTTTTTACCACCCATTCAGGGATGAAAATGAGTTACAACCTAGGCCTCAATTAAAGCTTGAAATAAGAAAACCTGAAACTTCTTTTATGTCCTCACTTCTAAAGAATAGAATTAGTTGCTTCTGATATTATTGGAATTGTAATTCACACTCCTGGAAATCCAGCAATGGATCTTTCAACCCTTTTCAGTGAAGCACATTTCAGCTGTTACCCAATTATGCTGCCTTTGCTCCAAGTCAAATCATCATCCAACAGCTGAGAATTGAAACAGACTCCATTTGTGAAAATGAATGGTGTATTTATCTGGTAATGCAGAATGTTTTTAAGTGTTACTCTAGCTGTCGTTTAGAAATTAGGATGTTATTGCTTGTTCTGTTAATTCTCATTTCTCAACTGATTTGTAGGTTAGTCTCATCAGAGCGATATGGTAGGTTTTTCTGTCAGTATTATATGCAAACCATGCCATAGGCATCACAATGAGCAATGTAGCGCCGATAATCTAAGCATCTGGCTTAAAATAAAGAACTCATCATGGGAATCATTAGTTCTCAAAGGGGAATCCATATTACGCTTTTCATATACTGGTGCTTAATAGTCCACTAATCTTAAGTGATCACATTCCCACAGAATGATGGAAAATATGTGGAACTTATAAACCCACATAACAGAAAATATTCCCCTTACCTAGGTCTCCTTATCTTCTTTTAACAGTGTGCAAATATTGTTAAGCTATTGTTTGGGGCATAGTGTAATAAATAGCCAAATACAAAGTATTCACTACTGCCCAGTAACCTAATGTGGTAGTTTTCTCAGCTTGCCACAATAGCATGAAATCTTATTTTAGGTTTCATTAATAATAGGTTCCTATAGATGATGTGAGACTAACAGTAAACAATAACACAACTGGTGAGTGTTGAAGACAGCAGATAGGAAACAGGGCATTCTTCATTAAAAAATAAAAAAAACCCCATGAGAATCAAGGGATGCAGGAGTCACGGGGAACATTCTAGCATACATATTTAGGTGGCTAGTCTGTGAAACGAAGTTCAGTCACTGCTTCTTAGCTGACGTCAGCCACTTTAGTGAGATTAAAGCTAGTTAAAAAAGGTTATCTGTACTGAAATAAGTTTTCTTACCACTTCTGTGTATATACTATTAAGAGTGGGGAAAAAACAAGCAACATGTAAGCAAATTAAAGCCACCGCACTGATGAGTGGCAATTGTCAACATATGTGTTTAGTGTTAAAGTGGTCTTTTTCCCCCTACAATAATTTTAAAGAACCCTACACAGATGATGTAGAAACCTATTGGGTTTAATCCCTGTTAAATTAGTCTTTCTCAAGCAGAAAAAATGTACAATATAGATTTTTCTGTCTCCCCTATGTACGTTGTAATTTCTGCTTATTCTTCTCTGTTAAATGGACTTACTTAGACTTCCTTTGTCTTTTACCCCTCATTACCCTTACATAGCAGATTTTGTCATGCAGTCACTCAGCTTTTTTTCTTTTATTGTAAAAGTGACATTTAGAATAATGAATTTAATCAAATTCCATTTTTATCATACAAAGGGGAAGATTTTCAGCTGCTATGAACTTGTATATTCCCTCTGAGGTCAGTACATCTGATCTGTGCAACATGGACTTGATTTTAAGAAAACCTACCAGGTGCAAACAGTTCTTCCAATATAGCTAAATTCTGTAGGGATTTTGTTCTACATTCATCAGACCTCATTTTGGGCATCTAATTTTAGGAAACACATGTCCTCTGTTTCCTCTAGCAGCTAGCCATCATGCTATGGATACTTTTCTGCCTCTCTCTCTCAACTGAAAGCAATGATGCTTCCAGCACAGAGGACACCTCTATGAATTGCCTGACACCAGGAATAAATTTACAGGTTTTGCATTTGTTTTTCAAAGTTGAGGTCACAGCACTGTAGTCACCAAGCTTCTCCCATAGGGGATGGTGTTAAAAAATCCCAAATAATAGTGAGAGTGCTGCCTACATCTGCTTGTGGCTACAGAAATACTACGGTAACACAGGATTGCTACTCATTATGTGACATAGCTACCTGATGAAATTGTCTGAATCAGTAAGCATTAAAGGTTGTGAACATGAGACTATTCACCACGTATAATTGTGCAACAGAGACCTTTATATTTGCCCTAAAGAAGACACATTTCTTTTTTTCTGCAGCAACTTTTGATGACTGAAATGCTTTCATTGAATCATGGAATGTTTAGGGTTGGAAAGGACCTTAAAGATCATCTAGCTCCAACATCCCTCCCGTGTGAAGGGACACCTCTCACTAGACCAGGAAGAAAAATCAAGTATTTCTTAATCAATAACGTATTTTGCAATTTTTTTCCATTTTTTAAAATTGCAGATAAGAGGCTCTATTAAAAGTAAATTTAAGAATTTCAAAAGGTTTATGCTTTAATTACATCTTCACATATATTCAATATTTAGCCTGTTGTAAAAGAAATATAAAAATATTAATATATATACATTCCAACAGCAACAAAATCTGGAAAATTGAAAAGTAATTTTCTATTACACAAGTATACCTTTCCTTTTTCTGTTAGGGTATAGGTAGATTTGTTTCTATAGACCTGGAAATAGAAAATGTTGGAGAATATACTGCATCTGATAGGAAAGAACCTGTTTCTTGTATTAAAAAATGTGTTCCCTGGTTTGATTAAAATTAGAGATCTGTTTGAGAAGAAACCACTGCTGAAAGAAAATTATAGAATATTCCTTTTAGAAAGTCTTAGTACAGAAAATCATAGTGCCTCAGCTTATGACACCCATTCACAAGACCATACAGAATGCACCTGCATCACATACGTTACACCACACACTCAAGAGGTTAAGTGTCAGGTTAAGTCTATAATTTTTTTCTAAGTACTTCACGTTGGGTCCTGCTACACAGAACCATGGTAAGCACAATAATAAGCAACTGTCTTGTGCAACACAAAACCCAGTTTGTATAGTGCTTTGAAACATCAAGACATTTCAAGGTAATTTACCAGAGATATACTATAATTGAATAATACAGTCTGCAGCTCCAAGCTAATGATGGTAAGCAAAGGGAAAACAAGTGAGTCTTCTATACTTTTAAGGTAGGGAATCTTTCTGTTCCTTAATCTTTTCCTCTCCTGGGGCTGCCAATTGTGCAAAATGGCTTGAAATTACAGATTTTTTTCTCATGGACTACAATTTGCTCAGGGACTATTCAAGTAAACAAAGTCATTCAATTTATGATCTGGTTGCATCTTTCCATACTATATTTACAATGCATTTTCTGTAATTGTTACAATACTGATCAGGAAGTGTTTTGTAAATATTCTACAGATTGGTGGTGTGGTCTGTGTGTGGAAAAAGTTGAGATCATGTCAGTTCACGTTTATTTTACATGCAAAAAGATCTGCACAACAGTTTTACTTTGATCGAATAATATTTTTGACCCATTTTGCTTATACTGCAAAAAAACCCAACAAAGCCTACAACCTGACAAGCACCACAAGCAAATAAAACTATAGTTGAGGCTTTATTGAAGCCAATGAGAAATTTAGTATTTACTTCAGTGCTGCAAGCATTATATTCTGAAAGTTATAATATACATAATTACCAAAGAATATAAAAGAAATTTCTGTTGAAGTAGAAGCTAAACCAAAGTAGATTCCTTTAAAGCCCATGTTCTATTCTGCTATATTAACACAAAAAAAGAGAAAAAATGAGTGAAAACCAGAACCCAGCAAACATGGTGTTTGCTTTATGCATTTCATACTCTGTAGATTATCTGCAATGGATATGATTTCCTCTGTGTATTTTCCTTGATATTCCCCACAAAAACTCTCTACTGAAACTCTTTCAGCTAAAACCACGGTTAACTTCTTCAAGTTTCCTCTAGTCACTTAGCAAACAGCACTGGAAAGAAGGTTTAAATTGCAGCATAGCTTCCTTGGTAGACATGTTAGCATTTGGAAGATGTCCCCAAAGCAGCATGGTTGGGTGAGCACTCTGTGATCTATTGTTATAGTTCCAGGTCTGCCTGCAGGTTGGGGCCTTCACACGTTTCATTACTGCCTCAGGTATCACGACAAGCAAGCAGAGTCGTATTAACCAGAGCTTTATTAGATGTGCTCAGGAGCCTACATGCTGTACTGTGGTTCTGCAGCCTGTCCTTCTGCAGCTGACCCACTACTTTGCATTCCTCATTCAGTCCCATTTTCTCCTGAAACCTGAGGCTTTCTCTCACTTCAGTGTGGTTAGTTACCCTACAGTGGTATTTTGGAAGTTGTGTAACTATTGTTTTCCACCACCCAGAAGTTGGCTTTTTAACTTTATAAGATGCCAGATCATGAAGTAGGGGGAGGGACATGAGAATGAGAATTGCATGCATCCATTCATGCAATTGTAGAATGTCTACTACGCATGGGGCTCCTAATGCTGCTTCGGCCACGGGCATGACTAAGAAACACAGCTCCTGTGTAAAAGACTTGCCATTTGCTCCCTTCTGACAAGCAACATATCATGCATCAAGTAGATGAAACAGGCCAAGACTCTGGAGTCCTATTTACAGTCTGTGCAATATGAGACGAGGAAGTGTTGTGGTTTAAGCCCAACCAATAATTCAGTCACTTACTCACTCCCCTCCTTTTTCCACCCACAGCTCCTGGCGGGATGGGGAGGAGAATCAAAAGAATATAAACCCTATGCATTGAGATAAGAACAGTCCAGTAACTCAGGTATAATACAAAACTACTACAAAACTACTACTACTATCAATAATAATAATGATAGTAAGCGAAATATCAAGAGAAGAGAATATAAAACTAAAAGGGGAAAGGGAAAAATCCAAGAAACACAATTAATGCACAATACAATTGCTCACCATCTGCCGACTGATACCCAGCCTGACCTGAGCAGTGATTGGGCCCTTCCAGGTAATTCCCCCCAGTTTGTATACTGGGCATGATGTGCTGTGGTATGGAATGCCCCTTTGGCTATTTTGGGTCAGGTGTCCTGTCTCTGCTTCCTCACGGTTTCCCATGCTCCTACTCACTGGCAGAGCATGAGACTGAATTCACTGAGGTAAGCACTACTTAGCAACAACTAAACCACTGGGGTGTTATCAGCATTGTTCTCAGGCTAAAGCTAAAAACACAGCACTGCACCAGCTACTAAGAAGGAGAAAAATAACTTACAGCTGAACCCAAGACAAGAAGAAAGTGTGAAGGAGACAAATTAAGACCTGGCATATCCAGTAGTAACCATCTAGTAGAGCAGATGACATACTGGTGTGTCACTGTTTGTCAGGTTATTGCAATTTATGCATTTCTACATAAGAATAATAGGGTATAGACTGAGCAGTGAAGGACAAGGATTTTGTTCGTTGATTGACTCCATTAACTACAAAGTACCTACAGCACAACCACTGTGTAATGTGTGCCATTCTCCTCCTGCTTTACAATTGCAATGCATAGAATGAGAATTCATGGTTACACATAATAACCAGAAAAATTATATTTCTTAACATGTGCAATGTCTATGCATTGTCAGGATCTGTCAGTGTGGAAGGTTGCACACCCAGTGTCAAATCTGAGAGGGGGTAAAGGGCAATCTTGGAGCAGTGGCACTTATTCCAGCTCTGCCGTGTCACTGACCTCAACTTCAGTCACAGCACACCATGCTTTAAACAAGGAGCAAAGGGTGTGAAGTGAAAGCAGTTCAGCTCCTCTGCTGCTACAGATCAAGTCTGAGCAAAACTCTTTTGAGGGAAAACTGCCAATTTAAGTGAATTATGTGTGGTGGCTTTGTGATGTAGATTACTATCCATGAGGGACTGGGTTGAAAACACCTAACTCATTGTGTATGCACACATAGGTTATGTGAAATAGTTAACTATAAGAGATCTATACTGTCATAAAAACTGTCTCGATAAGACCATTAAAAGAGTATAGTAGCTGCACTTTAGGTCACTGGACTCTGGATCGTGGTTGGTAGCTATTTCTTATAGATAGCTGTTTGAATGATGTTTGATAGCTGTTTGATAGATGTTTGAATTCTATTTCCAGCTCTACAGTGTTTCACAGATACAGTCAGAAGCTAAGAAATGGCGCTCTACTCTAAAATGGAGCAGTCTTCTTTCTCTTTTAGCCATCTGGGTCTCTTTAGCCAAGATTATTCATCAATTCTTAATCCTTTTGTTTAGCTCAAATGTCAGAAAAAATCCAAAATGTGGGAGAAGGAATCCAGCTGGGTGGCTAGTCCTGATGAGCTGAAGTGAATTTGAGTACTACTAAATATTTCTAGGTTGTCTTTTCTGTGAAAATAAAATTCTTAATAATTTCTCTTTGGTTTAACAAGATTTAGTATCTCAATTTCTGGAACTTTATTCCATTTAGATATTGCATGATAGTTTATTATATTATCATAAAATTTATTATCATAAAAGTAAGATAATGCTGAAAAATGTAGAATCAATGTTGACAATAATGTCTTCAAAAATTATGGACATGTATTCAAAAAACCAAACAAACAACACCCCCCCCCTTAG
>JBCJKH010058303.1:0-18017 GCA_039877255.1 Loriculus beryllinus
GGAGGTGCTGGGTGACTGGGAAGGGGTGAGAGTCAAAGGTCCCTCCTGTCCCTGGCTCTCAGTGCTCCTGGGCGGGTTTTTTACCACAGCTATGAAAACCGTGTTTGACGTGGCTTCCCACCAGCACTGCAAACCCCAGCTGAGACTCATTAGCGGCCAGGTCTTTCTTCTGAGATAGAAAATCTAATGTATGGCTTGTGGGTGTGAATTCTTTGCACACATACAGTAAGTTTGATAACTTGCTCAAGATAGGGCATTACAAGTGCAGGCCAAGATAGTTGGGCTAGAAGATGTTTCTGTGCTTAAACCATACGTCCTATGACTCCCAGGTTTTTAAATAACATCATCTGAATTTATGTCCTGCTTGTTTTCCCCCTGGATTCATGTTGAAATCTTGACAGACAGGTATGAAACCCTGAGAAGTGTTTTCATCTCTCCTTACAAAACCCTGGAGACTGAGAGTTGTCAATGTCCTCTTGGTAGAGGTAAACGAGACAACAGATGAATCAATCCCACTGAAAGACATAAAGACCAGCTGTATGTACCCTGTTACCATCCCTCTCAGCCTCAGTGCCAGCACTGTGCTGTTAGGGCTCAATACCGTAGGTGTCTGTGGTGTGGGCAGAGAAGGAGCAGCGTCTCAAGGGGAGAGGAGGGACTGGATAAGCTAGGTCTGTTCTCATTGTGAACTAAAACTGTATCTGTGGAAGGGAAGCTTAAGAGGGACAGGTGGTGGGGATTTATGAGTGATCTGTGTGGAGGTCTCGACACTGGACTAGACTTTCTCATCACCCTGCTCTGTCACCTTTCTACTTGCCTTTTAAAATCAGCTGTTCCTCTAAAATGGGCCTGCTACCTGTGGTTTCCAAGTCTACCTTGGTCACTGTAGAACTAGGAGCAATAAACTCCCTCTTCTTCATATTTCCTGTCTGTACTTTTAATGTCAGCTCCTCATTCTCAGCAGACTGGAACAGAAATCTGAACATAGGACTTCTTTGGCGTAAGAAAACAACAGTGCCTTATTCTGTGAAGCACCCTGACACATGGCTCAGGGCAGTAGCTACTATGGTGTCCTGTCTCCAGCCATTCCAGAGCCATACTAACCAGCAGATACTGGCATGCTGCACTTTTCCCTTCTACGTCACATTGTCTGACCCACTTCTAGTATTGCTCTAGCCTATTCCACACCCTTATACACAGGAAATTCTAGTCAGCCTATATGACCTACTGTCTTAATTCCTGCCTTCTACAGTGAAGCATCCTCCTGGCTGTCCCACCATTGCCACCACTGTACCAGAACAGGCTTGTGGGCACAGCAGCTTGTTCCTAGATAGATGCACTGCTGGATTTTCTTAAGGAATAACCTGTGACTATTATGCATGAGCTAAAGCTAGCATGAAGACTTTCTTCCTCAATCTGTCTCCCTGGTTATGAATTCTTCATTGACATATCCTCTGGCCTTATGGAGCTGCCAGATGTTTCATGGACAGATACATCTCTACAAATTACATGTTCTAGAAAAACATTTAGTGGATGTACATCAGCAGAATATCAGAAGTGTATAGTGACAATAGATGTGGGACACTTCTTCCATTTCCAGATATTGCTCGTGGAAAGTCTGGGGGAAATCTAATAATATTTGGCCAGGTGGTTATGGCTTTGTATAGTCCACCTGCCTCCAGTTCAACCTTCAGTGCTCCAGAATATTTTAGTGGACAATCAGCCGGTGTAGGTGCTAGGCTTAGTCTTTTTGGTGAATTCTACCCTGTGTCAGGGTGTTGAAGAGGGTGATGGGTTGCTCAGGGCGCTACTTGGGAACTGTCATCTGGTCAGGACACCAGCATGGAATTAGCAAGAGTTAGTCTACTGGTGGTGTCATTCACCTTCACTGGAGTATTTTGCAACTTCCCATTTCCCAGTGTGTCGAGTAGTGATTTGCTGCCATACATCTGGTGCCTTCCAAAGCAGTATGCTGTGCAGGATGGTACCTACAGTATAATTACATCAAAGTATATCAGCCACTGTTCCATAATCCATATAGATAGTCTTTTCATTTTGAAAGGCAGTCAGTCTGCCCTTGGTAAACCGGTATCAACCCTTCCTGATTACATTCTTGCCCTTTGCACATTTAGCACTGGGTGTCAAGAGGACATGGTACTGAGATAAGGACGGCTGGTCAGAACTCAAATGGAGTTCCTGGAGTCATCCTGCTTGCTTTCCATGCTGTTGGGCATGTTACTCTTTTTCCAGCTGTCAGGGATGACAGATGAAGGACTGCAGCCTCATAATCATATCAGGCAATTCTTTCAGCAGCTCTGGATGTATCCCAGCACCCTTGAAGTGTATCCTGTCTAATTCCATGCATTGTGATATATTCAGCCTGAGAAGGACTGAGCCTCTTGCTGCTCCACTCCTGGCTGTCTCCCAAATTTCCAGACCATTATGATATGTTTGGAGATAATGGGAGCAAGCTCTGTTTCTCCAGGCTGTTATAAGGATGGGTTTGAGTACCTCAGCCTCTTTCAAGGCTGAGGCATCTATAACTAGTTTGTCCCCTATTCCTCAGTAGACCTGTTTTTTCTTTGGAGTGGCCACTAAGATAATGACAGAATCCCTCTTGTCACCCGTCCTCTCTCATTCAAGTTTGCTCCATCAGAGACCTTTCTGATTTTCTCCTTTAGTACCTAAGCAGTACTTTTGTTCTTTTTCATAGCGTATCCGGGGTTTTCCACCTCTTGCATACACACTTTTTGCATTTGAATTCATTGTGGAGCTCCTTCCTTAGCTAGGATAGCTTTTGTCCAAAATTCCCAGACTCTCTGCACAGCAGAGAGTGATTTGAAAATGATTTGAAGTGAAAATGATTTGAAGATGCTTTCATTCCTCATCTTCCTATAGCCACCAAGATGTTAGGCCAGGGCAGACAGCTGTTAATGCTCTGTTGCTCTCTTTTTATAACTCTGATGCTGAAAGTCAGTGGAAGAGTGACAGATGGCAGAACTGGAACTATGGATTTCTGAGACACAAGCAGCCAGCTACCTTCCTTCCCTGGTATTACATGGATGTGTACAACATGGAGGCTGTCCATGCTGAGGGACAATGCATTCCCAAAGCCCAAAGAGCGTTTTCCGCTGTCTCAGGGCTGTCAAAAGAATACACCAGACTCAGGAGGGACAGTGTGGCAGTGGTGGGTGAGGGTCAAGGTTGAATTGAAATTGAAGGTGATGTTTAGGGAACAGAAGAAGAGGAAGCCAAGGAAGGATGGAATGGAGTGAAGCACTGAGAGGTGATGCAGCAGGAGGCCTGGCAGAGACAGCAAGTGACTCCAGAAGGGTGTCCTGGAGCAGGCAGGAGGTGACCACTGTAGTGAGCTAGCCAGGAGGATTACCACAGACTTGTCATTTGCTGGTAGTATTGCTAGCAGTTAAAGGAAAGGAGGAAGCTGTATGTGGTAAGGAGGGGGAAGAAGTATGTAGTGATGAGTGGTCAGGTCTCTGAAGGCAAAAATGATTGAAAAGTATGAGAGAAGCCTTGAAAGCAGCATGGCTGTGAGGGGAGCTGAAGGACGGCAAGGTGGAGTGGCTACCAAGAAGTGTTGCCAAGTTATTAGTTGTCTCAGTTGGAGACCCCACTTTTTAGTCAAGGAATCATGACTACAGGGTGGATTGGGAGCAGGCTGCTGTGAGGCAGGAGAGGTAAATAAACTCTAGCCTATATCCTCCAAGAATGTGCACAGCTCAGCATTTGCTGTTGCCCAGCAGTCTGCTTTTTGTCACCATGCTCCATCCAAAACATGCCCATCTAACAGTGCTCTGTGGGTACAAAGAGATGGCTGCCAAGCATAGTAAGGTGGTAGGAATGAACAAAAAAATGCGAGTATCTTTAGAGTAAGGGGTATACTGAAAGCTTGTCTCATTTCATAAGAAGTTCTTTACTGTGAGGGTGGTGAGGCACCGGAATGGGTTGCCCAAGGAAATTGTGAATGCTTCATCCCTGGCTGTGTTCAAGGCCAGGTTGGACAGAGCCTTGGGTGGCATGGTTTAGTGCAAGGTGTCCCTGCCCACAGCAGGGGGTTGGAACTGGATGATCTTAAGGTCCTTTCCAAACCCAACTATTCTGAGATTCTATGATTCAGCAGTTAGATGCAGGACTTGGCACGCTCTGGACATCTTTATCCTGTGGATAAAGCAGAGCTTGACGCAGCTGATGAGAAACACCTGTGTGCTTGCAAATATATAGGATATGCACGTGAAGTTCTGAGGCTGCTGTTAAAGGCAGACAGCAATATTGCATGCTGCAGCACTTGTTTGGAGCATCTACGCACTTCTTCTGATGGGTCTGAGATGGAAGGCAGGGGAAAACAGGAAGAAGGAGGGCACTGATGTAGGTGGATGGGTATTTTAGGAGCAACAAAATGTACTGATGTGCATTTTATCATTTATTATTGCTCAGGCTTTTGGCCTGATTGGAACTTCATTGGAAGAAGGGGCAATCAGGGTAAAAGTTGCACGAACAAAACAAGGTAAATCATTTAGGTCTTAGGGTGGTGCTTGGCATGCAGGGGTCGAACTGGACCTGCGGGCTGTGCTGAGTGGTTAAGGGAAAAGCTCACCTCCTTCAGTCACAAAAGCTGGCAGTGCCACCTCCTGGTCAGAGCAGGGTCTTTGAGCAGGGAAGCTTGCATTTTAGTCTCCGGCTGGGTGCGGAGTGACCTTGAGCAAACCACTTCCCTTCCTTGCACCTGGATATTTTCATGGGCAAGGTGATGGCCCTAGGGAAGTTGGTGAGAAAAGTTCATGCCCACCTAAATGAAATCTTGACGCTGTCAACTAAAAGTGCAGAGCTACAGTCGGGTTGATGGGCACTGCTGGAGAGACAGGAAGAAGGATAAATATTGTATTTCCACGTATTTCTCACTGAGTTTCTGCACACAGGCATGACATACTTCATGGCTGTGGTTCTTTTTAACTGAGGGCTTCCTAAAGGCCCTGGGCTGTCTCCAGCTGCACCCACAGCAGTTTTTCAGCCATGTAGTTGCATCATGTTCCCATAGAAATTGTACTTGATTTGATAAATTCAGCACTGTCAAGTTTCAACAACCACCACTGGTAAGGGAGCTGGCTGTGCTGGGAGATAATGGGTGACCTTTAACAATTTGCAATAAGCACACCATAGCTGTACTTTCACTGGGTTATGAAAGCAACACCTTCAAGACTGTATCTTACCGTCCGTGTAGGCTAGATTACAGTTGCCCCACAGGATATGAGCAATCAGCCTCTGCCTGCACAAAGTTACTCACATCCTGCAGAGTAGAAATTAGGATGACTGATTATTTGCAGAATGAGATTTTTCACATGAACCCAAAGAGAAACATGGTCAAAATACACACTTTTCACAGAGCATCAACTGCTGGAATTTATTGTCAGTTGCCATTCAGAGCTACCTGCGTAAAGGGCTTGGGGCAAACTCATAAATGCTCATGACCTTTGAAGCACTACAGCCAGGGAGAACTGATGGGCATGCAAAACACAGCTAGCCCAGCTAGACTGAAGGTAGCAGAGTAGCATATCAGATGTAGCCTTTCCATAAACACTGCAAGTATGGATGGAGACGGGCTTGCATTACCTGGCCAACTCTGGGTTCTCTCTCATGCCTCAAGACCTTCCTTGTGTCCCTGAACATCTCTTGGTCCTACCTTCTAACCTCACGGCTCCGCTTTTTGATGGTTCCATTGTTTCTGTAGCTTCTTCTGCCTCATGTCATGTATTGCAGGGTCTGCCCATCTACAGAGCTGAGGGTGACCTAGTGTTATACTCCCTCATGCTTTTGGGATTCTCTTTGAGTCCTGGATTGCTTCCTTGTTCCTGGGGATGCTCATTCCTGCTACAGCACAGCACCCAAAGGGAAGCACAAGATACCAAGTGTAGCCTCACTGAAGAGAGCTGACTCTCTGTTACCCTGTCTGTAGCATGGAAACATGGCTGGTTATGTGGCAGCACACTAGCAGCATCTATGTTAGCAGCATGTATGTTTCCCAGGTGCCTCACCCTTAGCAGATAATCCCTGTAGATGATTGTCATCCACTCCCACCCTCCAGTTCTCCTTCCAAAGCTTAGACTCACCTGCAATGTTATTATCAGTAACAATTTTTTAGAGCAACTGATAGGTCATAGAAGTAAATCTTGACATGCGAAAGGGCTGCTCTGAAACATGAATGCCATGCCATTACCCCACAAAACATGCTCTGCCCCAAACCCCCAGCCTCCCAACTACAACCCAAACCAGACTACAGCTCAGCAGCACTTCTGTGGCTCCTGGTGTGCACTTGAGTCAGAGGTACAGGCTTCAGAGATCAACTGATTTGTATACAGAGTTGTCAGGTCTTGCTCCTCTTTGCATTGCAGAGCTAACACAGTTTGTGGGGAAAAGACACATTGACAATATTGTTTATTAAGATCCAGCAATGATGTGACTGATGCCCCAGTAAAGCTTGCTGCGGGATAGTCCAACATAACTGTTGCTGATGGTGATGGGGCAGGGGACCAGACCTGGCTTGGTCCCCCAGCTCGTCTCTTGTAGAGCAGGCTGGTACACAGATGAGACGACTGTGAAGAACTGGAGGAGCTGAAGTGACACATCACCTCATTTACGTTCATGAAAGCCTTGTGTCTGGCATTGTGTCTGTCAGTCCAGCCTTTCCCACTGGTCCTCACCTGCATTGGGAAGGGCAACCTGAGAGGATATGGCAGCAACAAGACAGATCTTCTCCCTATGTGTAAACAGGAATTAGATCCACAGATTGCTGAGAAGCAGAGATGGGATGCTGCAATTCTGGCTTGATATTGACTTGGCAGAGAGAAGCTGTGTTTTGTACACTGCTCTGCCTGCTGCTTTACCCTGGGGCCTCCCTTTCCTCATCCCCTCATTTTGCAGGGCACACAAACCAGAATGTAGCCTTCTTCGTGTAACCTCAGGAAAAGTGTGCATAATAACTCCCTTTAGCTCTAAGATGAAAGTTTTTCCCACTGACAAATTGATGTTTCTGCCTAGCCAAGGTGTAGTCGGTGCTGCGTAATAACAGGCACAATAACTGAGCCAATGTGTTGCCTCAGTTTCCCCATCCATGAAAATGACATTATACAGATCTTAGTCAAGGGTTTGCACGCCTGTGACACAGTGTATGTTGCTATACTTCATCTGGCAAATTTGCATCTCTTTTGCCAGGTTGTTTTATGTTTTGCATGCTGTGCTTTCTAGACATCTCCCTTTGATTATCTACCATTAGGATTCTTTTTCCCCAGGTGCAGGACTAGCCCTCATCTTTCCCTCTTCCTCCCTGCCCAAGCAAGATAGGTTCCTTTTGCATTACTTCTTTGTTCTCTGTGGTATTTGCAGCACCCTCCCAGACTTGTATCACCTGTGAATTCCATTCCTCCTGGTTGTGTTTTCCCTGTCTTTGCAGCACCTAGAATGACGAAGCCTTTTGTGCTGCTGTTGCTGCAATTGAACCTGATACTTGAAAGGAGGAGAAAAGGTTGGAATAAACTGCTCTGATGATTCATCCCCGGGGCTGAGAGATTTGCTCCTTTGATATCAGTCCCTTGATCAGAGCTCTGCTATGTTATCTCTGTTTGTCTGGGGAGACTTAATTCCTGGCACATTTGAGCTGGTGGAATCCCAGATACCAGAGCCAGTGACTGGAAAAGGAGCTCACTGCATTCTTCTCCCACTCTTAGATACGTCAGGGTCTGTAAAGTTTGATGGTCCAGGGCCTATAAGGCCCTTAAACAGCCTTTGTCTGCATTTAATGCAACTGAGAAACCTTTTCCACCTGCCAAAATCCATCACCTGCTCTCATCTTATACCCCTGCAGAGATGTCCCAGCACAATTTTCTCTTCCTCCTGTCTTGTTCTGTGGGCAGATTTCCCTGCCAAGCCTCATCTTCTACTTGTGTGCCACATGCTCACTGAATATTAAGGACCCTTTCACCATTCTTTTGTAAGACTGTGCACTGGTCATGAAGCAGGATGAATAAAAACCATAAAAAGAGCATGGGAAGCCTAGCTTGAGCCTAAGTTAAATCAAATATCTTGGTCAAAAGCCTAACATCAAAGGGCTTGATTCCCACCTATTGGCAGCTGTGCTGGAAGAGGGACCATGCAAACCCATAGTTTTGCAAACTGAGTTTAAGTGGGAATTCTTTGGAAGACCTGCCTAGGAACAAGTTGAGGAGCCCACACAGGGACCACACCTCTGTAGGACCAAGTGGTTTTTCCAGTGATGGAGAGTTTTTTCTGTATGTATACACTGTGATTAAAATGCTCTGCATTACACGAAACAGTTAAACACACCTGAGACTTCAAGTCTTCAGACAGCTTGGTGCTGTGGCAATAACTACCATTAAAAATCTTCATAGCTTTTGTTAAAGAGAAGAGGAAACAGTTCAAGTGCTAAAAGAATGTAAGCATTAGAAAATCCCTCATCCCCTTTCTTTTTAGGGAGAAAACAGCACAGACAACAACAGTTCAGATCCATTATTCTAGGGGATTTAGTCAACGTGAACCTGGAGCATAGGCTTGCTGATACCTTATATACAAACTTCTTTCTTCAAAGACAAAACATATATTGAATAGGGAAAGGAAAACCAATGAAGGTGAAAAGTGTACATTCCATTTCCGATGCTGGAGTCTCACACTGCTTTCTGCTGGTGTGACACACACGGTATGGACAAGAACTTTGGGAAGTGGGAAACACATGGCAGCAGCAGGCTGGCCAAGAATTTGCTGTACCTGCACAATGCCCTTAAGCTTGCAGCCATACAGCCAGAGAAATTGCTGTGGGCAGTAACCACAGGGTGCCTTTTAAACATGAAGTCAGGAGGCAGAAGCTGGACTGAAAAAGCTTTGTGAAGGATGGGTGAGAGCAGAGGAATCATCCACTACACCTCAAGAGATGTTGGAATGAGGCTAAAAGTGGTAGCTGTGATGACACTGTCCAGAGCCTTCTCTTTTGCCTGCTCTGATCACATCTTGTATTTCCAGACCAGGTAAGTAAAATCCAAAAGGTGAGACCCAGGAGACTGTGGGAGGTGCTGTCACTGCTGGCAGAGCTCTTTCCTTCCAATTTCACTTTCCTCTTGGCATCAGGGTCAAATTGCACTTCTCTTAAAGGACCTCATTGTGTGAAGGACTTCACGAAGGAGACATGGACAGAAAAATCCATGCCATAATAATGATCAACAGCTTGTCCTTAAACTGCTTTATTGGAAACTAAACCCGTTCATTTCTTGGTCCTTTTCACAGGGCAGATTAAGAAAAGAAAAGAGACAAAAGGAGAGCATTTGAATATATTTCTATGTATATATACATATGGGGGTGTGGGGTTTTTTCACTTTCACCTTTTGCTGATTCTAAAAAATTCTGCACAGCAAGATAAGGTGGACTTTTATTACTCTGAATAACTCAAGAGAAGGAGCAAATGCAGACTGCACCCTTCAAAACCATTTAACACGGGAGGCTGACTGCTAAATTACATTTACAGAAGGAAAAATGGAAGGCAGCTATAGGAGCTACTGCTGAGTGTTATTTAAGGTTTGCAGACATCCTAGCCCCTCCTCCAGTCTTTTCTAGGTAGGTGCTACCATAGCTCCCCTTACATGTTCCAGCCTTGAGAGGTCCTAACTTACATTTCTGTGGCTCTGGTTGGCTGCTATGTACAGTGAAGGACCAGCTCTGACCCTATTCAGCTCTAGGCCAAGAATAGCCTAAGAAGAGAACGGGAATCCTCTTCCTTTTTGGTCACCCAATTGAAACTCCGTTATATTCCCTCACTGGGAATATATTTTACTCATTTCAGCACTTTTCAGCCTAGCATGACCCAGCTAAGAAACCCCAACCAACCAACAGCAAAAAAAAAAAAACCCAAACCAGCAGCGTGTTTATGATTTTTTAAGATAAATTTTCCTTTCCACCACCTATCCTCTCTACAGAAAGACCATATGTGTTGTGGGAGGGAAAAAACTTCTCTGGTACAGATTCATTAACAGTATCTGCAAGGAGGACAAGGCCATTGTGCGAGCAGGCAAATACATGGATCTGACTAGATTACAGCACAGTTTCACACAAAGCAAAGAAAATGTAGAAGATGATCTATCACCAAAAAAGAAAAGTCTTTGGAGAAAAATATGCTGCTGTAAGAGAAGTAAATTCATACCGAAGTTAAAGAATTGACATGCTAAACCAAGAGGTTAAAAGGGGAACAGAATGGGAATGTTGCAATGTTTAAGCTACTTCACTTCATATCATTCAAACTGTACTACTTCTCTACTTTCTGGCCTTTAAAAATGTCTTTAGATTAAGCAATTACTGTCAATGTCAATCACAATCGCTCCTGAAAATGTTTAAACAAAGCAGGGCATTTGAAGCCTTAAGGCTTCTAAGAAAGGAGAAATACTATAAAACAATAGTGTCAAAGCCCTTTTCTTTAAACAACTGCATTAACTGTCTTTGAATACTTAACCAAAATCACATTCAGCAAGTTCAAGGGCTGAAAAGCATACTTTTGTCTTTTTAATACAACTCAGACAGGGGAAAAATGCTTGTTCACCAGTATTACCAGTCACAGACAGAGCCTGTATGGCTCAGAAAGCGTCCAGAGAGGTGCTGAGCCCTCAGTGCAGGTCCCTCTGGGGAGGAGTACTCCTCACCACCCCATGAGAAGGGTCTTCCGAGGCCAAGCCTCCAAGAAACTTGGTGTTTTCCTGGTACAGTGGTAGCAATAAGGACTTCTAAACTGTTGCAGCCCCAACTGCCACAGGTCTGCCACCCAAACAAATGCAGGTGTAGCGATACTACAGTTGGTGGCATCAGATCTGTCTTCACCAAAGAGGCTGTTGGGCAGAGCTACACCAAGAAGAGGTGAGCCACAAGGGCTCAAGCTGTGACTGAACATCTAAGTCTATTCAGGCTGCTGTCAGCTTTAACTTTCATTCCTTGCCTTGTTATACCCACACTGTACACATCAAGCCTCATTAGTGTGTTAGCTGTCATGGGACACTGCCAGAATGCAGATATCTCAAAGTCAGGTCTGTCCAGTATCTTTATCCAGAGCTGACCTTTCCCATTCGACCCTATCTGATTGCTACTTTAGGAGACAAGGGCAGCAACTGACAAATGAAGAGATCAAAAGGCAATTTATTTCCTAAATCCAGAAGAAAAAACCCAAACAAAACAAAACCCCCCACCAGAACCAAAGCAAATCAAAAGCTGTTGCCTGGAAGGATGGTTTTGCTGAGGGTCACCTATGGAAGGTGTAGAAGACATTGGGTCAGTGACCAAATGTGGCTAGGCAAGGTTTGTTATAAGAAAATCAGGTTGTTGCCTGTGCCAATGAAAGGACATAGCTACAGAAACCCTTTCCAGGAGCATGTTCTCCATCATCTGCTCTGCTTGAGCATCTTCTGAATGACGTCCGCCATCCCAGAGTAGTTTTCAGGGGTGTTTTTCCAGCCTCTCCTGACTTCCATGTAATTTGATTTACCCTGTCAGTTGCACCTATGTTCACTTCTTTGTGTCCATTTTGGGCAGGTCCGCATGAACTACAACCACATCAGAGAGGGCACTGGGACAAAGAATGAGGACTTTTCCTCTTTCTTCCTGGTCTCTCTAACGACTAGTCTTCCTACCTCACTGCCTTAATGGAGGAAACCTGGTCATTTACAGGCTACTGTTTCGTTGCTGTGACCATTGCAGAGTTCAGTGCTATTTCTGAGAATGCAAATGACTTAGCTTTTGATGAAAGATCATGTTACTAACATGACCGTGAAGAATTTACCCTCTTTTTATTGGAGTGTGCTTTCAGCTTCATGGTATAGAAGAGCAGATTAAAGGCTGTTTAAGATACTTAAACCCCATAAGCTGAGAAGAGCTTTCATGTATATTTTTTTGTGAGACAATAAACGAGTACTGGGCCCAGCCTGGAATAACACAGTACCAAACCACCCACAGTCTGGTTCAGTCCGACGCCAAGCCACATCTGCCAGCTGCCTGCAGTGCTGGTTTTCAGCAGCTGCTGCCTGCACCACAGACTGCATCACTGCAGTGTGGGGCAGATAAGCTGCTCCCTGTGGTGTGGTGCTGCTTTGAAACCACGGGGGGTGAAGCCCCGGGGTTCCTTCAGCTC
Organism: Loriculus beryllinus; assembly: GCA_039877255.1. Classification (NCBI taxonomy): domain Eukaryota; kingdom Metazoa; phylum Chordata; class Aves; order Psittaciformes; family Psittacidae; genus Loriculus; species Loriculus beryllinus. The sequence goes on from JBCJKH010058303.1 coordinate 12,182, forward strand.
CTTTGCCTGTGGGTCCCCCTCCGGCCCCAGGGAGGTGAATCCCTCTATTGCTGTCCCACTCACTGGTCCAGTTGGGCTGGTGGCTCTGGTCCCAAGGGCAGCACCATCCTCCTCCCCGGCTTCTGCCCAGCGGGACTTTGTAATGCAGGTGACTGTGCTAGTTTATTATGGCCTCTAGGCACGTTGCAAGAAGGACCCCAGACACCTTCAGAAGTAGCTGAAATCAAGGAGATCAAGCGTGAAGTGCTCAGCCCAGCAACTACAGATACCTACTGCCACCCATGCCAGCACCCCATGACATGTTTTCTGCTAGGTCTCCATATTAAACAGTCTTAGAAGATATGTTGGTACCCCCAGGAGTGCTGTCTTGTTTTCATTTTCTAAGAGCATCTAAGGCCAGGACAACTTGAACACCAACACAGGTGCCAGAGCTCTGAGCTCTGTCTGAGCCCTTGTGGTACTGCAGCTCTGAAACCTGGAAGGATTCAGAAGTGAGGCATGAGCCAAAACCATCATGTAGAGGCTGCTGTGGAGTAACTGTCTTATTCACAACATTCTCAGAATTCTATTGATGTAAATGTGCTCAAAATCCCTTTTCTGCTTTAGTTTTCCAGGGTAATTTCATATTTAAAACTGCATTTCTTGTGCAGAGAGATGTCAGTCCCTGCAGTTTATAGACATAGAGAAGAGTTAGATGCAAACAGAAAATACTGAGTTAAAGATATCCAAGCCAGGTCTTCAGTTCTCTCCAGTCTGTAGATCATGGTCAAGCGCATGGTCCCAAGGCAGCAGAATCATGCTGTAATGTGACAAGTGGATTGAATGATGTGCCCATGACTGACTCAGGAGCAGCTGCATTCATTTTCAGGTTCACCCCCAGGCCAGTCCTGCAGTTCTTTCTGGTTTTCCATCTCAGAAGGCTCACAAGTTACCCCTGCTCTATAGACAAGGAAGCCAGGACGAGGAACCTGCCATGGGACACAGAGCAGCATCAGAAGCGCTGCAGGAACTGATGTTCGACATCCTTTTAAACTTAAAATGTAGAACTTTAGACATTTCATGTGGTCTTGCTCAGCCCATCTGTCTGTTTCTTCTCCCTGCTGATGAACACTGCCATCAAGCAGTTTCCCCTCTCTGGCTTGTTCAGCAGCTACTGGGTGCTAGTGCAGGCTTGGGAAGAAGGCAGCAACAAGCACCCATGGACCAATGAGGCACAGAGGGGTGCAGCGATGGTCCAGGTTAAATAATTTTACAGTTCTGTGGATCTGCACCCTCAGCGCTGGGCTTCTGACATGAGGCATGCACGTGTCCTGGTGCTAAGGCAGGGCTGGTTCTAACAAGAAATATTTGAGTTAACTCCAGGACTTCTGCCTGCGCATCGATAATTACAGATGTCAGCTAGAGACTTGCAATGGTTTTTGAGATGAAATTAATAACATCTTCCCAAAGAGAAAAAACTCTTGAGAGGAAGAGACTGGAGCAAGCCCATGGAGCAGAGCAACCTGTAGGCCCATGACCAAATTCTGTGGCTCACTCACCTCTGGTTTTTTAGTGAAGAACCTCTGCAGGTGCCTGTCCCCCTTGGGTAGCCCATGCCAGCAAACATCAGCCAACCCTGCCTCGAAGGAAACTCTTCATCTTTATTTCAGCCACCCTGCGTCAGCCTGGCAAAGGCCCCAGCCAAGACTACACAAATGAAAGGATGTGCCTTTGAAAGGCCATGGCAGAGTGAATCAGTTTGCAGCGGACCTTACCTGCACTAAATCTTTTCCTACCTCCATAACGAGAATGTCTTTGCTGATTGTGCCTCTGTACACCAGCCAGCTGAGATTTCTGAGATGTGGTGGATGTGACTTGCCCAGCGTTTCTGGTTTAGCTCTGGCACAGACACGTGGAAGATGGGCCAGCCACATTATCAGCTGTGTGTGTGCATGTATGTGTGGCTCTTGTGAAGGTGTCAATGTGACACAAGCCACAAAGGAAAGGTCTCAGAATCCTCCCCGTAACCTGGAACTGGGCCCTGAGTTAGCCTGGCATGGTACTGAGGCGCTCAGCACCACATCTACCTGCTATCCACTCCTATGTGTTGGGGATTGTTCAGTATGTGTTCTCCCAATGCAGCGAACAGCTTCTACACGGACATCTGCACCCAAGGGATCATTCTGTGACAGGACAATTCGAGCTGAGCCCAAAGAAACAAGCGGGAGGAGGTTCCTTGGGGCTGTGGATCAGGCCCCTGCTCAGGTGTGACTGAGGAACCTGTAGAATGGGAAGAATCCAGAGGGGACATATTTTAGCCCTGATGCCATGTGTGGCTTTCTCTGGCCCCTCCACCCTGCTCTGTCCCCACCCCAGCCATCAGGCTCTTTAACATGACAAAGAGGCCCGAGGAGCAGACGGTGGTGAATATTGCAGTCCCGGGCAGGGTATAGGCAGCTATAAAGGTAACAGCCTGTCCACACTGCGGGGCTACCTCAGCTTGCTGGCGAGCCCTGCTCCCCCCGGAGCGAAGGTGACATCTATTAGAAGGTGGAGGAACCACCCCTTCATCTGCCGCCCATGTGTGCACACTTGGCTCTGCCCCCCTACCAGGCTTACCCCGGCGGGACGGGCATGGGGTACCTGGACTTTTACTGGAACTCGACGGGGGAGGCAGGACATGGCCCCGCTTCGGCTGGTTCCGGGGGAGCCGTGGGCGCCGGTCAGTCTCCGGAGGCAGGAGGGAAGAGGCAGACGGCAGGTAAGGCATTTCGGCTGGGGATCCCCGGGGTACCTGCGGCCCCAGCTCATCGCTTTGCTTAACGACCTTGAGACGAGTTCCCTCTTCTCCCTGCCTCGGTTTCCTAATGTGCGAGAGGGACAGAGCGCGATGTCGCGGGCAAGGAGGATGAGTGACCTAGGAAAGCCGCATCACCTTTCCATGGGGACCGCGATCCCGTTTCCTAAACCTCAGCCGAGCCTGCGAGAGTTGAGGCGCTGTGGCGGGTCTGTGCTGCAGGCTGGAGGGCAGTGTGACAGCATGGTCTCATGAAACCTCATGGTTCGGGGTGGGAATGTCTAGGCCTCCTTTTAGTTAAATGCTGTCATGTGTGCTATGGAGAGAAACAACTCCTGAAGGTAATTCCGCTAGTGGCATCCCTTATCCCCTTACAAACTCCTCGCACCTTTCATGTGCTCAGTAAACTTGAGCCCAGTGAATCGCTGTGCGGGAAATCTGCTCCCTTTAAATCCAGCATTGTTACTCTCTGGTTGTTTTAGTTTGCTATTTTCCCCTCTCCCTGTCCCTTTCTGTGCTCTTGCTGCCTTGCCTTTCCATCTCTGCGAAAATTCCCAGGCCCCACAGCAGTGGCATTTTCTGTTCCTGCCATTCCGCTGCCATTCACTGAATGGCTGATGCAAGCAGGACTTTGCACAGCCCCATTGTAATTTCGGCAGGGTAACACTCAGGTAAGGTTACTGGGTAGGAGGGGAGCAAGCTTTTGGGGAGCTGGTTTTAAGCTGTCAGATGGTATAGAGCTACGGGCTCTGGCAGAGTGGCTACCTGGCACATGGCTACTTGCCACGTAGTTCGGAGAAGGGCTTATGTTCTCTGCATGCTGCCTGCTCCGCAAAGGGTGCAGGCGGGCTAGGACTCACTTGTGCCCCCAGTGGGCCTGACTTATAGACGTGAAATCCATCCTTGAACGCTCTCCGGTCTGCAGACAGCACAGTCCTGGAAGCAGAAGCCTACTGATGTCAAAGGTTTGTGGGTGTGGGGCTGCCTTAGGTTTTCATGTTTATGTCTGTTGTACTGCTCTTTGTGTTTCTTGTTTTCCCTTCGGTTTCTTCTCTCGGGAGAGGGAGAGCACCTTTGTCTTGTGCTCAAACTGCAGGTTGTAAATTACATGGGGTTTTGGGAGGACGGGCCGAGCAGGAACATGTGGGAGCTTTAGCTCTATGGTGTCTTGCTGTGGTTCCTGTCTAACATAAGACTTTTCTGTTTTCCAAGCTCACATTCATGCTCATTTCCTGCCTATAAGGTTTTTACTGCACAGCCTGCAGGAGCCAACCATCCTGCGGTCCCACACGAAGTTTTAGCTCTTTGTGCATCGAGGACACAGATGTTCAGCTTCCTCCCAGGTTCTGCAGTCTGCCCCCATGCACATAACACCTCAGGTCCCTGCACCTCTTCTGGTGACAGCCCCTTTCTCCTTTTGGTTTGTAACCCTCATGGCCCTGCTCCCCAGCACCAGAAACCTGCCCCACTGCACATCTGCCTCTTCACACAGCCTGTGCTCTGGGTGGTTCCCATCTCCTGGGGATAGGAAATAGCCAAGAGCAAGCCTATGAGAGCAGGCAACCCTAGAGAGGCAGGCACCACAGAGAGAGGTGTGCCTCTCTCCAGAGGGTAAAACTCTCAGAAGAGATGCTGCAGACATGGCTACCTTTCTGAGGCCCAGAAAGGGTCTCTAGGCTTATGAGTGATTGCTTCGCAGCATCTCAGCTTCCAACAGAAGGGAGGGTTTGATGTGGTGGACAAGGAGTTCATTCCTCAGGATGGCATCAGTGCTTTGCATTAGATGTGTGTTTGGGAAGCTGGGGAGGATGTGCTCACCTGGGTTTCAGGGTGACTAGGAAGGATATTGGAAGCTATTGGTTGAACTTAGTAGTCAGAAGGTGTGTATTAAAAATGGCATTGCCCATTCATTGCACACCCCCTCACTCCTGAAGGAGGAGAGGGGATGGCCCATGCAGAAGGGTTTGCAGAGGAGTAGCTGGAGGGAGGAAGGAAGGATGGACAGATTTGCCACTGCACTTATGGGGAAGGGAGGAGACTGGCATCACATCCCTTCAGTCAGGGCTAGCCTGAGAAGGTCTCAGCCTCTCACAAACCCCAGCAGCCAGGAACCTGACAGAAACGTGCTGGGGTAATCTCTCCTGTCAGCATTTTCCTATTCAGGCACCCTGAATGCCTTTGCATCTTGGCAGCTTTTGTCTAGTAACTAGTAGCCCAGACTGTTTAAGAAGTTTTTCCTTTAGACCTTTATCTCAACTTTGTCCCCAACTGAGAAGACCCCCCTTAAGACATGCACTGGCACAAATGAGAAAAGGCTTGCACATGTTCCTCTGCACTCTTGAATTCTGTCCCCAGTGTCCTGGTACAGGATTACTGGCTCTTCGTGCTTGTCCCACACATCCACCTTTCTTCCCTCCCTCCCCATTTCCATTTCAGTTTTTTCTCCTTCATTCTTGTCTTCCAGAAGCCCCCCTCAGCCAAACAGGTCCCCCCACCTATATGTGCATTTCCAACAGTGGCATGGTCTGTGATGGGTGCTAGAGGCAAACAAGAGTGAGCCAATATCCAAGGCCTGGCTCATGCTCTCCACATGCCACCCCATCACTGTAAGAAATGACTGCTCTGGCTCACCATACACCATGGGTGGAGGTTGCCTTGCCACTGTCTATCAACTGCCTTGAGATTGCTGGGCAGGCGGTTTCAGGGAGCCCAGTCACCAACCCAAAGCTGTGCCTGCAATCATGACCAGGCCTCTTTGACCACAATGAGACCACAATGAGAATAAAATATTACCGGGGCCTTTTGGAGGATAATGACACTGTGAGTCAATGTGTACCATTGTCCCTTCCCTGCCCTGACTTTTCCAGCTGGAAAAAGGGAGCCACAGGCATCCTGGAGGGCTGAGCTGGGAAGTTGCTCACGATCAGTGGGCTTGTTTGTGCTCACATATCCATGAAGGAAGGAGGGTGACAGAAGCCTTTGCTGCAGGTCGAAGGAGGTGATCCTGCCCCTCTACTCTGCTCTCGTGAGACCTCACCTGGAGTATTGTGTGCAGTTCTG